>JAULBR010107123.1:0-10585 GCA_032355825.1 Melanodrymia aurantiaca | reverse complement strand
ACTGGCTGGAACGGAAAATAGCCCATAAAAATGTTTTCGCTGTGGAGGATCGATCTCTCGATCCATCCCGCCACAAGCGGACATCTTACCTCTGAGCTACGTCCCGCTCCAAAAAAATATATAAATAAATAAAATAGTAATAGTTCTATTTAAATGTAGCTTCCTACTCCCTAAAGGTAATAGTAATATTTCTCTTTAGCTTACCGCTCCACTGTTAAGAAAGTTGCCGATACCGAGAACAGTGGAAAGGATGTATTTGAAAGTCTTGTTCTTATGTAGAATTTCCACTCCTTTCTTGAGATCCATCAATGGCTCAGCCACTTCCTGCAAGTGCAAGATAAAACTGAATATTAAGTATCATACATAATATAGAAAAACACCCACCTATATTCTTTTGGTAGTCCAAAAAAGATTATTTTGCAAACTACAACAATCGAATATCATTTCGCAATTATTTGTCTTTGCCAATTAGTATTTGAGTTATGTACACTTTAAACTAGATTTTGTGGGACAATATAGTAAAACAATATAATTTTTCGGCAGTGTAGTGGTTAGCACTGCGGGCTATCAATTCGGAGTAGCAGGTTTCCTTTATCATACTAACACTAACTTCTGTCATGGACAGACTGTCGAGGCCCCTGAACTGCATGACCATGACGGACATGCTTGAACCTTAATTGGGTATAAGCATGAAAAACAGTTATAACTAACTTAAATTTTAAGGGATTAGCATTACCAATGTTTTTCTAAATTAAATCATTGTAAATGGTGGTCCATTTGTGGCATCAGAGATCGAGATAACCTCCAGGCAACCTGAACGGCTGTGCATCTCTTATTATCAGGCCTGGCCTGATGTTTTGGGGGTTTTTTGGAGTTTTTTTCAAAGAATTATTTCTTAAGATTTTTTTTCTTTTAATACATAATTATTATTATTAGCCCAGAAAATTTTGTGGTGTTAGGGTTGGAGGCACATTGGACTCTGAGGCCTGATAATGATAATGTACCAGTAGTTGGAGAATCTTATATTACCTGCTCGACATTCTCGTAGTCGAGTTTGAAGAGCCACAGTTTGAGTCTGGGCATGAGCTCGCTGACGGACGACAGTGTGAGGAGAAACTGATACTGACCTGCTCGACATTCTCATAGTCGAGTTTGAAGAGCCACAGTTTGAGTCTGGGCATGAGCTCGCTGACGGACGACAGTGTGAGGAGGAACTGTTCCGCGGTGCCGAGTGGGATGTCGGGGTTCGCCATCTGCGCGTCCAGGATGTTTCCTTTCTCCTCGTCTGTCGGGATCATCGTGCTCAGAATTTTCTAAAACAACGCACACTGTATTAAATACTATTTAAAACAACACAGTATTAAATACTGTTTAAAACAACACACACTGTATTAAATACTATTTAAAACAACACAGTATTAAATACTGTTTAAAACAACACACACTGTATTAAATACTGTTTAAAACAACACAGTATTAAATACTGTTTAAAACAACACACACTGTATTAAATACTGTTTAAAACAACGCACACTGTATTAAATACTATTTGAAACAACACACAGTATTAAATACTATTTATTATTATACATCTATAGTTACTATTCCAATCAAATTGCTTCAATCATTATTTTACGCTATTGTAGCCTAGTTCAAAGGGAACGCGTTTCAATAAGTGTTATTGGATGGGGGTGTGGCCAGTGTTGGACGCGCGTGCATTTCCGTATTGTACGAAACAATTAATATGACGTCAAGCCGTTCAAGAAGCATGACGTCATAACGAAAATATTGTTATAGATTATGAGCATTTAAATTGAATGATTAAAAAAACCATGAATATTATTCCAAATGGACGTTTCTAACTCTTTTTGTACTTTCTTTAGTTTTTGAGATGTATAATAAAGTCGTTATTTCACAAGTTTGTGTCCAATGTGGTATTTCATTGTACTCGTTCACGTTGTGGTGAAAATGCGTATTGGACTCGAGGTCTACAGCCTCGATTCCAATATGAATTTTCACCACAACGTGAACTCGTACAATAAAATTCCACATTGGACGTGAAATAACAACTTAAAACAACACACCACACAGGATTCAAAACAACTCACAGTACCGTACGTAAAACAACGAACAGTATTAATGTCCAGGAAAACAATTATCTTAAATATTTATCAAATACTGTAAAATGAGTAGTATACATGGATTTGTCGTTTTTGCATTTGTAATTTAATTGCGAAAATTATAACCACACGAGTAATTGCTGGCAATGATAACCATTAAAACTGAGAATAATGGTGTTTTTGCAATGCGAAATTTAAATATTGCGAGTTGATAGTTGTTTCGAAATTGTGAAAATTTATAGCAGTCATTTCTTATGATTACCCAGTTATTACTGTTAAAGTCAATATTTATATTAAGTGCTAATAACTGTTACATTTCACAGAACAATAAATGTAGAAACAATTAGCTATTATTTAGGATAGAATCATCCATTTTCAATATCCCTGCCTTTATTGACCTTGGTGGTCAAATGATGACAGAGTTAGATCTTGCAAAAATGAAAACAACATAACAGTCATGTTAATAAAAACTCCATTTTTTAAGATGGCTGCCTTTATTGTTTTTGGATGTAATATGGTCAGATACACACAAAAAAAGAGAAATATAACTCACCTCAATTCCTTCTTTATTTATGATAGAAACATCCATTTTCAAGATGGCTGCCTTGATTGTTCTTGGAGGTGGGAGAACAGTCAGACCTATGTTGATAGTGTTCGATCTCTTTGGGCCCAACACTGTAATCTCCTTCTTACTGCTGTTGTCTTGTTTCTGTGCAACATTGTAATTAAATGGAAGATTAGCGTTATAGAAAATATTGATGGCAATCACTGGAACACGGGGGTGGAGGAGAAACTCGGAAGTCACACACGAACTCTGGAAAACCTGGACAAGAGGAATCTAGGACTTTTTATTGGAGTAACAGCTATACCAGGAATTTTTTTTTTATATATAATAAGAAGCAGTTATAACTCTAATATATTTAATATGATCAGAGTCTTTTTAGATATCTGTTTTTGAAGAATTCAAAGATATTTGACATGATTATGTTATTTTTTCCCCACTGAATTAAACAAAACGGCGAATTCTGACAGGAGTTTATAACCCACCATGACAATAAGCTGTTACTCCAAATCATAGCTGGCACATTCTGACAGACACACACGTTATACAATGATTGGATGGATGGATGGATGGATGGATGCATTGCTGGATGGACAGATGGATGGACAGACAGATGGTTGGAAGGGTGGGTGATGTACAGACAATGGATGGGCATGTGTGTTATTAGTAGATAAATGAAGGAATGGTGTGTGCGTCTGTCACAACTAACAGGCAAAGTGGCTCTACGTAAGAACAAAGTTAGCAGGGATGGAACAATCAACATGGGAAGAAAGCAGGAACCAATTAGAAACACTAAAGCTACACTGAACGAAAGGCAAAATATTAGTCTAGATATTGATATCATTAATTTCTATATTTATATTATTATTTATTTCTATAAACTAACTGGACACTGTTTCTTTGTTCTTATAGTATTGTCGGAGTAACAACAAGGAAATGCCAATGAATTGAAGAATTAATGTGGATGGATAGATGCTTTATTAATTAACAATAATTCCTTGAAAAAGAAAAATTGTGACATCAGAATAGATTTTATTGTATATTCCATTGACACAAAAAATGTGAAGGCTATTATTTGTTTATTTTTCTTCAGAACAGATATTTTTTTAAATTTAAGGAATGTACCTGCATTTTAATTTCATATGGACAGAACAGAACATTAACTAATTATCTTTAATAGAGAATTGGTAAGTAGCATTCAATACAAATGAAAGTTTAATAAAATGTTTAATTAATGGTCAAGAAACTAGAGTAGAGATGGGGTACAAAGCAACAATGACAAAACATTCTAAAATTAAAATTAAAAAAATCTACATACAGATGTATAGGTATCTTTTAAATAACAATTGTTTATTTATTTATATTTTGGTTTTAATTACTGTATACAGTAAGATGATGAGTTTTATTTAATTTAATGGAACATATTTCAACAGAACATTTGTTTAGTAAAAACTGGGAGAATAACATGCCACCATAAATCATGTTATTTACATGTAAATGCTAATTAAACAACAACTATAGCAGCTGTAATTAATTAATTACCAGTAGACATTTCTATCCAATGACAATGACACTAAAGTATTTAAACATTGCAAAATTTACAATCTGCATCTAAACATTTCTAAACTAATACATCAAATCTATAAGCTTTCAACATTTACAGATGTCTGCCACCCTCAGAATTGTTCATTTATAATGAAGATAAGTGGCTTAGTTAAATATGGTAGGTACTGGGTTCAATTCTGATTCGTGGCATATGAGATTTTTAATCCCAGTACCGACTCCAACCCAGAGTGAGTGCTCCACAAAGCTCAATGAGTAGATGTACCGGTACTTCCACTTACACCAACCAGTGTCCACAAATGGTTTAACAAAGGCTGTGGTATGTACTGTTGTATCTGTGGGAAAGTGCATATAAAAGATTCCATGCTAATTATCAAATAGGGAAAAAGGAGTAGCAGGTGTCTTCTCTCATATCAACACCAACTTCTGTCCTGGGCAGGCAGTCGAGGCAGCTGGACTGCATGTCCAGGACAAATGTGCTTGAACCGTAATTGGATATAATTATATGACAAAATTAACATTTCTGAGAACGACAAACATATAAACGAACAAAAATTAACTGTAAAAACAACTTTACATAAAACATTTAACGATAATTACCCAACACCTATATTAATTATATTAAAATAGACATAAGCTCTTACCACTTCCTGTTAAAACAATGTTAACATGCATGTTAAGATTCATGGCCAAGACATCAACGGACATATGAAAAGAAAGACACATATATTCATTAATTTTTAAACATACAAGAAAATTCTTTAAAATATTGAATGAAAAGTTTAATCTGCATAAAACATATATGTAATATTATTTCAATAAATTTGACTATTAATTAATTGATATGATAGGTGAGTTTTGATTGGTCAATCATATGATAAGTGAGTTCTGATTGGTCAATGTTGGATCATGGATCGCTTAATGTGTTTCCACTTCAGATCAATATTGTATGGTTCCATGTTTATTTGGTTTAATAAATTTCGTCTATTTTTCTTACCTACCAGATAGAATCGTTAATGGCAACCAGTCTCCATGGTATATTGGTTAGACCACTGGATTGAAAACTGATAGGTACTGAGTTCGAATCCCGCTCCAGGCGATTTTTAATCACAATTATATCAGTCCCAACTCTAGTGAGTGCTCCGCAAGTCTCAATGGGTAGGTGTACACCACTTACATGGGCCAGTGTCCAACTTCTGGTTAACAAAAGCTGTGGTATGTACTGACCTGTCTATGGGAAAGCGCATATAAAAGATCCCTTGTTTCTAAAAGTAATGCGAATGAATGAACTTTACTAAATATTTATGATAATCTATAATGATGTTCACAAAACTCACCTTTTGTTTCATCTCGTTCGCTTGAGTTTCAAACAGATGCTGCAACTTATCCACATCCAACTTGACCGGCACGAGCTGTTTCCAGATTGTCTCCCCTTTCACTGCAGGAGTAGGAGCAGTCAAGTGCAGGGGGCGCCAGTGCAAACGAATCGTCTTTTTAGTTTTTGGCAAATTAGATCCTAACGCCGGTGGCAAGTTTGAATCTTCTGCTAAGTTAGAACCTGGAGGGGGAGGCATTCCAGGTGGGGGTGGGGGAGGAGGCATTTCACCCGGGGGTGGGGGTGGTATAGGTACACCGTTGAGTGGCGGTGGAGGGGGAGGGAATCCTCCCAGGGGTGGAGGAGGGGGTAGGTCGCCGTTCATATCAAAGAAAGGTTTTGGCGGTGCAAACACGTCCTCATCATCTTCATCTTTCAGATCGGTGAAGTCCATGTCCTTGATTTTCAGCGTTCGCTTCATGCGTCGCTGAATCCGATCCCACTGAACCTCGCTCTCCGATTTCTTAACGTCGTGTTCCGGTATCGAGTCCGTTTTCGAAGGAGTCGACGATTTCTGCGAAAGTCCTTCTTTGGCACGACTGATCAGGCCGGTAGAATCACCTGCCCGAAGGCCCGGGGGCTGCATTTTTATCGGCAGTTCGTCGCCTATTTTAGATAGTTTGTTCTTAGCACTTTGAATACCGCCGTGTTCCGAGCACGGTTTTTCACCGGGTACGTTTGCATTGTGATCCTCCGAGAGTTTGTCTTTACGATTTGCGACACTGTCGCCGCACGGTACCGGACTGGGTTTCTTCACTTCCGGCTCGGTATCGGTCTGTATTGAATGTCTCATTTTGTACAGCAACCATCTTTGATTGCTCGACATACTGTCTGTTGCGTTTAGCTGTTCGTTGGGCAATGTATTTTTAGAGTCGTTAATGGCATTGTTGCGAGAATCCAGGCTCGAATGGTTCTGATCAAACGATTCTTGACTGTTTTGACTTTGGTAACCGGATTCGTTATATAAATTAGATCCTTTCGGTGTGCGTTGATCATCTGAAAGACGGACAAACATGATGAAAAACCTACTGTTAAAATAACGAGACAAACATATCTACTGCCTATCCAGTCGTGAACAGTAAGTTATTGTCTGTATGTCTCACATTATTGTTAATAATAATTTGTTACATACAAGGGTCTATGTTGCATGCACCATGCACCTATAGATAAATAGCCACATCGATGTTATGCACTAAACAATTTCACACATTATGCAAACAGGAAAATCACCTGCATTGGTTAAGGAATAAAATTGGCTAGAATGGTTTGGGTAAAACATTAACTGCAACGATTATAATAATCGTAAGGAATAAGATGTATGTAAATGTCAATTTTAATAATAGAAAAGCTATATTAGCCAGAAACATGACCCAGATAGCATTAAATGCAATGGTAGCAACCATCTTCAAACTAGGGAGTGTGCAAAAGTTATAATGCAAAAGTAAGTGGCTTATTTTTCTTGAAAATACTAACATTTCCTAATAAATGTTACCAAAAATACAACGTATCTGTTGTATGGAACTAAAAAATAAAACTTAAATTTTTTCAAATTATTTTTTTGTTTAAATGGGATTTCATGATTGATGATCGTAATTGAAAGGCCAAATAATCAATCAACAATTACAATCGATCACTGGAACACCAAGTGCTATGGTTTTCGATTCAACCAAAGTTATCATAATTACAATTAACTGCATGTATGACTAACACAAGTATACTTCTCAGTCATTGCCAACGTGTGCATAACATTGTTTGAAATAGTGGATTCGACTGTGTGGGACAGAGCTTACCATAAGAGTAGTCACTACCCGTATAAGACGTTTGAAGTGCAGTGTGACAGAGCTTACCATAGGAGTAGTCACTACCCATATAAGACGTTTGAAGTGAAGTGTGACAGAGCTTACCATAGTAGTCACTACCCGTATAAGACGTTTGAAGTGCAGTGTGACAGAGCTTACCATAGGAGAAGTCACTACCCGTATAAGACGTTTGAAGTGCAGTGTGACAGAGCTTACCATAGTAGTCACTACCTGTATAAGATGTTTGAAGTGCAGTGACAGAGCTTACCATAGGAGTAGTCACTACCCGTATATGACGTTTGAAGTGAATTGTGACAGAGCTTACCATAGGAGTAGTCACTACCCGTATATGACGTTTGAAGTGGAGGAGCTACAACATAATCAATCAACGAGTCGGGAAGACACGAGCTACTACTGCTCGTCGTGCTTGTCGACGAGTCACTCGCTATCGACATGCGGTCCAACTCCTGCATGTCCGGCATGCATTTCAAATCCTTGAGCTCTTTAATTTGAGATCGCTGTCGCTGGCGTCGCTCCTGCCGCTCCAGACGTGACCGGGACGGATCTGTCGATAAACATGCGGGTTAGTCAACACAACAAACACAAACACAACTGGTTGTTAGGAAGCAGTTTTTAGGATTTTTTGGCAATAATATTTAACATTTGTAATTATTGTTGAAATTTAAATATAAACAGAAAAAACAGAATTGGTTGTTAGGAAGCAGTTTTTCGTTGCTTTTTTTGCATTAATTATGTAACATTTGTAATTATTGTAGAAATTACAATAAAATTTTTAGCAGAACAGAACTTGTTGTTGGGAAGCAGTTTTTCTTTGTTGTTTTTTTTTGCAATAATTATGTAACATTTGTTTTTATTGTATACATTTAAATATAAACAGAAAAAAACAGAACTGGTTGTTAGGAAGCAGTTTTTCGTGGGTTTTTTGCGTTAAATATGTAAAATTTGTAATTATTGTAGAAATTTAAATAAGGTTTTTTTAACACAACAAACAGAACTGGTTGTTAAAACAGTTTTTTGGGTTGTTTTTTTTGCATTAAATAATATGTAACATTTGTTTTTATTGTTGAAATAAAGAAGTGGTGGTTAGGAAGATGTTTTTCATTGGTTTTTTTGCATTAATATGTAACATTTGTAATTATTGTAGAAATATAAATATGAATAGAAAAAACAGAACTGGTTGTTAGGAAGCAGTTTTTCGTTGCTTTTGGCATTAATAATATGTAACATTTGTAATTATTGTACAAATTACAATAAACATTTTAACAGAATAGAACTGGTTATTAGAAAGCAGTTTTTATTGTTTTTTTGCATTAATATGTAATATTTGTAATTATTTTAGAAATTTAAATATGAACAGAATAAACACAACTGGTTGTTAGAAAGCAGTTTTTCTTTGTCTTTTGCATTAATATACAACATTTGCAATTATTGTAGAGATTTAAATAAAAAATATAAGAGCACAAACAGAACTGGTTGTTAGAAAGCAGTGTGCATTTCTTTCTTTGCATTATTATGTAACATTTGTAATCATTGTAGAAATTACAATAATTTTTTTAACAGAACTGGTTGTTAGAAAGCTGTTTGTTTCTCTTTTTTGGGTGAATATGTAAGATTTTTAATTATTGTAAAGTTATTTAAATTAATATTTTGTTTCATTTTGAATGGATGTCATAAAAGTCAGGTGATCTGAATACAGGGTTGGACCAATCAAATGCCTGGATGCCCCTGAGGACTTCCAGATTTAGACTCTGGGCAACCATTTTAGTTATTCAGAATAACAATTGATAGTCTTCATTTTAAAAAAATACTTTAATTTCCGTGGGAAAAAAACACAAAAAATATTTATATCAAACAATTACAAACCATGCAGAATGAACAGTTAACACAATGTGATTATAGAATCACAAACTCTAAAACATTCAACACTTTCAGGCTATAAACAACAAAAACCATGCCAAAAGTGAAACCTAACATTAAAGTAAATATCTTTCAATCACTCTGAAGACAATTTTATTTATCTAATAACAACTTTTACCTCATCAAACAGGAATGACAAAATAGATATTTTAAACATATTATTCAACAATAATAAATATTCTACGACCACGTACATGTATTTTGTAACTGAAAGCTTTTTTACGCAAGTCGTCCATTTTCTTTCTTCATTAGACATTAAGGAATCACCGTAGTTAACACAAACTTGAAGCTGTGCCTTTGTACTTTGTAGCAGACTGTGCCCAGTGGTGGGGTTCATTGATCTATTTAGACATGTGCATCCGAATCAAATTAACGCAATGCATTAAGGAACTGTGGTGTAGTGGTTAGACCACCAGACTGAAGACTGCTAGGTACTGGGTTCATATTCCGCATGTGTCATGAGATTTTTAATCGCAGTACCAACTCCAAAAATAGTGAGTGCTCTGCAAAGCTCAGTGGGTAGGTAGGTGTACACCTCTTACACTGATCAGTGTCTCAATACTGGTACGTGTATAATAAACGCCATGGTATGTACAGTACTGTGTGAGATAGCAAAAAAATCCATGACATATTCCCTTTAATATTGAAGTAACACAAATAGTATAGATTGGCACTCACTTTGGTTTCCATTTGACATTTCTGCAGGCAATGACCTTCGAACTTTAGAGACAGATGGTTTTTCACTATCCTTAACAGTAGCCCGACATACTCTGAAATACGCAATTTATTGACAGTGAAGAAAATTGGAACTTATAATACATGTACAATCAATTAGAAATAATAAAAGATAACGATAAAGTTTGTTTGTTTAACAACACCACTGGAACACATTGATTATTATTCAGTGGTTATTGGATATGGTTATATCGGCACTTGGTTAGAGAGGAAACCTGCTGACGCAATATAGGCTACTCTTCTTAGAATAACAGCAAGGAATCTTTTATGTGCACTTTTCCACACACATGATAGCACACTCCACAGACTTTGATAGTCATGGATCACTGGTTGGAATGGGACATAACCTAACAGGTCCCCAGAGGAGGATAGATTCTTTGACCCATCGAGCCTCAGGTGGAAGCACTACCACTGAGCTAAAGTAAAGTTTGTTTTATTTAACGACGCCACTAGAAACACATTGATTATAAATCAGCGGTTATTGGACGTCAGA
>JAULBR010107113.1:0-10586 GCA_032355825.1 Melanodrymia aurantiaca | reverse complement strand
TGTAAGAAAAAGCGCAATAAAACTATGTGTTTTATACAATTCTGGTTTGGACTAGGATTCCTAGGTTACGGCTAGGTTCTATAACATTATACATTGTGTCGGACCTGTATTCATACGGTCTTCTATTCCTATTACACCTGCACATACATGTAGGTTACTCTTCTTCGAATTACAGCAAGGAATCTTTTTCATGTGCACTTTCTCACAGACAGGATAGCAAATACAACGGACTTTGATAGACCAGTCGTGTATCACTGGCTGGAACGGAAAATAGCCCATAAAATGTTTTGCACTGTAGAGGATCGATCCCTCGACCCATCCCGCCACAGGTAGCCATCATAACTCTAGACATATCAAGATATTTTAGTTTTAGAATGTGCTTTTAACATATCATGATATTTTAGTTTTAGAATGTGCCTTTAACGAGTCAAGATATTTTACTTTTAATCCACAGTGAATTGTGTTTACGCTTGGGCTCTCATTTAGAAAATTTATTGCGTTCATTTAAATAACTCGTGTTGTCATTGATAAAACTAGTACTTATGTTAGGCAAATTTGACGGAAACGCTATCAGTATGGTGCATTGGGAAATCAATTATTTGGCGGCAACATATTATTAAAAATACGACCCTTTATGTAGCGTCCTTCGAGTGTATCCATCAACTTCATCTACAATTAGTTATTTAATATTTTATATATGTATATTCTAATGCGATCCATTATGCTGCACGTTCGAATCCCACCTGTGTACTATTAATTTTTTTAAATGTTTTTAAATTATTTTTTTTACATCCAATGGGAGATAGTCCTAAGTTATCTGCCCTTTTTGGAGTGGGGGCACCAACATGCACTTTTTAGTATAAATAACACATTACCACGCAGTAATGTATTGCATACCATACAGGTGACCAAAATGTACCAAAGACATCTGTTCTAGGTGAACGGTTGTTGCTCAACAAAAACATGTCACAAACCGTCCCTCACCCCCAGAAAATGACGCACATGGTCAGGAGAACATAATTATCGACACCCTTTGCCAGAACAAGTTTACTAAAACCTACATACAATGTATATACAGTGAAACCTGTCTTAAGCGGCCACCTAAGGGAATAACAAAAAGTGACCCTTTAAGACAGGTGGCTGCTTAATACAGGTCACAATGCACTCAAATTGATGATTTGGGAGAATAGTATAGTGACCCTTTAAGACAGGTGGCTGCTTAATACAGGTGGCCGCTCAAGCAGGTTTGACCGTATATAGCTTGCATTTAATTTTAAAGGTTGCAATATATTTGTGATAGAATACTAACATTTTGTTTGTTCATGTTTTCAGCATTTGTTTGTCAGTTTGTCTGCTGTACAATGGATGGTCTCGTTGTTATTTCAGATTATATTTCAAGTAGATCAGCCCGGCAGCTCCTTCACAGACACCGGTTACGCCGTCGACGATATCAAGGGCATTAACTGCGGTAGGGTTAACATTTGTTTTCATAGGAATATAACAAGTCTGTAACATTTGGCTTGTTGCCGTCTTGGTTTCACAAAACTCCCGAAACTCCCGGACCAGAAAAAGTTGGATTCATTTCGTTAAATAACCCATGAACCTGCTTGAAAACCTTGGGTGTTACTTTAGACTTGCCGAAAACTGGATAATACAGTATTAATCAGGTTAAGTGTATAATTCCATAGGATGGTCTTCAAACGTGATTACTAAATAAAATTGAATTTTGGGTGAATATTGCATCTTTTGATTGTGAAAAACATGGAAATGGTACATAAAATCTGCTTAACCTCCACCAAGATGGTAATAGACCCGCTGATAATCGTGAGCTTGATGCGGCTATATCGACGTGGATGTTTCCATTATAGACTCTCTGATTGATGTCATTTAAGTATGTAATCGGTTAAACCTTTTAAAACTTCTGTTTCAACTCGTAGCTGTTTCAAACTTTGAAGTCGATCACATCAGAGTAATCCAACCACTTAATCGAGCATGAGCACTTAGTCGACTTGCTCGAGCATCTATATTTTGCTAGCTCCAAGACCGCCTGGAGTACCCATTTATTCAGGCATTTGATCTACTCGGCAAGAAATATTATTGACGACCATCAGGCATTTGATCTACTCGGCAAGAAATATTATTGACGACCATCTTGTTTAGCATGGACCTGGTGTTTACTTTGATTGCTGTCCGAGCGAATAAATCTACATGAAGACATTATTCTTGTTTTGACACTGTCACATTTCCGTAAATAATCACGTCTCTTGTGCAGAGAATGAGATACGTGTTTGGCCATGTTTATGTTTTTTCGTTTTAGATTGAATAATCTGGATTGGTTAAATGACGTTCTTGGTTATCTTCCGTGTACACTTACATTCATTAAAATATCGCCATGCATGCACGTGTTCTCAAATGAAGCAACACACTTCAGACATATACAGACAATTACCTGTACCTTCTATGATTATTGGTATTAAACGTATTGGGGATGCACCTCACTGAAAGAACCTACTTGCCCGTTAACTGTAGTATTTGTTACGGATGATCAGAAATACATCCTTCCAACACGTGACTAAAATCAATAATAAAATAAGACTTGTAGATCATTATTATACAACTGTGAATTCGAATCCACGCAATATATCGTATTTATAGTATCTGATACAACAGCGCTGTAGTTAATACGTTACTTAAATTCTGAATCTATAATACCACAGCCTTACGTTCAATAGGGCGAGCGCTCTGGAACTGTGTGACTGACCGATCGTGTACTGTCATATCACTTTCATTAATGTTAGATGTAAACACCGGTGACGAGACGTTTTGGCTCGGTAGCCATTTGCTATTTTTAGGCATATGCTCTTATTTCTCTAGACTTGTCACTGGACTGCACGTTCGAGAATGGATCGTGCAACTACATGATTGAGAGAGACAACAACTACTACGACAGGATGGAGTGGAGACTTGGTTCTGCCGTCCTCCAGACAGTCTTTAGTGACATCAAATTGCTCCGCAACGGACCTGCAGGCGACCACACGTCTGGTCTCAAAGATGGTGTGTGATGTTTACTTTTATATACTATAATTATATTACATTACTATTTTAAACTCAATCTTGGAAGGTTCAAATAGGATACGGTATGAACATAAAACTAATAATCAGAAATTTTAAGAGATCTTATTGAGTTTAAGACTAATATCAACGTACGTGATCACCTATACTTTGTAGTATGTTTTTCGTAGATGACTTTAGTTTCGTTTAACATAGAGAAAAAGGGTAAATATTTTTTTAAATAAAAGTCCTATTTTTGTTTGCATATTATATAACGTTAGGCTAACAAATAAAAATACATGTGTATTTGTAATGCAAATACATACAAAACATCTTCAGGAAATCCATCGTCTTTGTATGTATTTGCATTACAAATATTTTTATTTTGTTAACCTAATTTTTACCTTTTTTCTCTACGTTAAACGAAACTAAAGGTATCTACGAAAAACATACTACACATGTTGTGACACGAAGTATAATGCTATTTGAGCCTTTTTAGTTGCTATTGAGATAGTCTGTGAGTATACGGACAAAACGTCCATTTAAGTATCAATGCTGATTTTAATGTGGATGGTTTTGGATAAAAACTTTTTGTTTTAATTATCAAAATTGCAATTTACTTACACAGCTAAGCGTATATAATATTATTGTAAAAATCCCAAAATTGGGTTTATGCTACTAAATCACAATAAAACGAATACGAAGCAATAATGATGTCTAATTAGAAATACAATAAACGATGGACATGTATGAACTTGTAGGTGTTTCTGTTAGAACATGGACGTGTATAAATGTACAGTTGTGACTCGGAGCACCCAACTCCGACACCACACTGCAATTTGTTCTGGGACAATAAATATATTTCTTAAAAAAAACAACAATTAAAACAATCGATAAATATGAGCGTGATATTTTCTCCAGGTAATTTCATGTACGCTGTCCGACCAATCAACGACGGCACTAACACGACATTGCTGTCACCAAGACAACGTCGACCAATGTGCTTCATCCAATTCTTCTATCACATGGGCTCGCGCTTCCTTAACGACCTCATCGTCACGGTCAGGAAGATGAAGGAAACTGTGACAGTGTTTAAAGTGCACGGTTTCCAAGGCAGCACATGGCAGAAGGCCCTCATTGACGTGCAAACAGAGACCAAGGACGGAGAATATGAGGCAAGGACTATTCATTGTTTTAGTTATTAGTTTTTATATTTTGTTATAACGAGAGTCTATTCTGTTGTAATGAGAAAGGTGTTTTAAAAATGACGTAAACCAGTTCTACAGTGGCTGTCTTGGCTAAATCAGATTCCAAATCGTTCAGTTGTTCAATGGTTGCTGTTATAACCAAATATTCAACAAATACACAGATTCAGACCAATATATAGGATTTTCTGCTGAGTGGTTTGTGTCATTTTGGGGTCTTTTGGAGTCTTTAGTTATAAACAAATTTTACATTTTTCTATAAGAGCATAGACTAGGACTAAAAACGGGGCTTTAACGACCCCCTCCCGTCCCCTACCCTCGCCCTATGGTGTGGTTCGGCGAACACTCGCACATCCCAATATAACCCATAAATACGGGTCTGCAACATGTAATGGTGTTAATAATACTTTTATAGATTGCCGTATATGTTAATGAGCCTGAGGACCAAGCATGGACTGTTGGATACGCCATAGATGACATCTCGGGTTCATCTTGTTGTGAGTACTTCTATTTATTTCAAAAGACCACAGCCACACTACATAATACAATAGTTATAGTTCACCATGTAGTGCATCGACATAGTGTTTGGTCAAAAAAGGTACTGAACGTAACCAACTTATACTTTTCTGAATGAAACATTGTTACGTCCCAAATGAAGCAGCAAGGGATGTTTTATATGCATATCCCTCACAGACACAGGCAGCGGATATAGGATTGCATATGCACACTGATGTATCGGCCGTGGACCACTAGTTGGAAAAGAAAAAAGTCGGTAGGAGTATAGATCCTTTGACGTCAGGCATTTCAGGCAGACACTTAAACACTGACATAGATCTATTGCAGATTGCACTCCACATTAACCGTCGTTTGTTTTATTTTTAGATTGTAAGAGCAATCCATGTGTGAACAACGGAAACTGCACCAACTTGTACAAAGACTTCAACTGCTCATGTCCATACCTCTACACCGGTAAAAGCTGCCAGACAAAACAACTTCCATGTGACCTTTCACCCTGTTCAAACTCGGGCACCTGTACAAACCTTCCCGAGGACAAGTTTTCCTGCGCATGTGCGGCGGGGTGGACAGGAAGTACATGTGATGCTGATCTGGATGAGTGCGCATCGAACCCATGCCAAAATGGCGGCTCGTGTACAGATAAATTCAATGCATATACTTGCACTTGTCAACCTGGATACTTCGGTCGAGAATGCGAACAAGAAGTCGATGAATGCATCTCAAATCCATGTCAGAATGGAGCCAAGTGTGTAGATGATGTACGTATATTTACCTATCACGTATTAATTTAATTCTTTAATTCTTGTTTTAATAGATAAAGTTTGTTTGTTTAACCAACTGTCTGAAACATATTGATTATTATTCAGGAGTTATTGGATGTCAAACGCATGGTAACATCGACACTTTGTCTCAGACGAAACCCGCTGTCGCCACATAGGCTACTATTCTTTGATTAACAGCAATGGATCTTTTATGTGAAATTTCCAACATATAGGATAGCACATTGGTTGGATCGGGAAATAACCCAATTCCTTGAGAGGACCAACCAACCATAATGCCAATGAACAATTCATCAAGGATATGGATAGAAACACTATATACAATGTGACAGATGGACACATCTCTTCTATTACACATTGAACATAACGACATAGCAGAAATTCCCTAAGGAGACCGCGACATTGAAACGAACACTGATCCACCAACAGTTGAAGAAGGAAAGAATGCAACTAACGCTATGAGAAACGTAAAAGCACCAAGCTCAAATGGAGTAACTTCACGAATTCCAAGAGCAGAAGATGTTTAGCATCTACAATCCTGGCAGAGATATTGTAAAACATCAGAGAGAAAAAAGATAATACCAATTGGAAAATGGTGTGCCAGCCAAGCTGTCACAGAATAAATAACTTGCGTTTGTAACCGATGGAAGGGACTAACTTCGCTGTTTTTCATCTATCAACATTTTCAGGCTGCCACATACACCGAATTCTGACCCCAGGAAATCTTCTGAACGACCAGACAGTAGTGGTGATTTCTGGTAACACCAACACGACGTAGATTAAATAAGAGATAGGTTATTGTTAAATCATAATAATATAGTACGTTCTAATAGTAATAATCAGAAATTATAACCAATACAAGGGCGAATTGATACATATTGATATGTGTTTTGTTTCAGGTAAATTTCTACACATGCGAATGCAAAGCAGGATATTTCGGTGTGTATTGCCAATTCGATATTGACGAGTGCGCATCGAACCCATGTGTAAACGACGCCACGTGCATCGATGACCTCAATTTCTTCTCCTGTCGATGTGCCCCTGGATACACGGGCCGACTGTGCCAGACAGAAATTGACGAATGTGCCGTTAAGCCGTGCGCTAACGATGGCTGGTGCGTTGATAGGATCGCAACTTACAACTGCTACTGCAAACCAGGATATTCAGGTTTGTGACACGTAAATAGGAATATTTAACGTAGCAAATAGTCTAGAAGTTATATCTGCTCAAACAATATTTGCAGTATTAATAGGCAACTGACATGGAAAGCGTAAAACTGAAGAAAAGGCTACACAACCACAGGGAGTTTTATGTGTTTTAGTAGACCATAGATATTTTCTTGCAAGAAGCATTAAACACGTAATTAAACACATAAGCGTTAAAGATAAGTATCATACACTGCCTCCAGCAAATGAAGTGTGGAGAAAACTGTTGTACAGAGATCCGCCCGACACCCAACCTTAGCCTCCCAAGCCCGCACCATGATGTTCTTAAAGTGCATGAAAACGTCTCTCACATAATAAGTTTTGATGTCTAAGCGACACACAATAATACATTACCAATGATGTAACTATCTGTGGTTGAAAGTGGGTAAACCAAACTGGACTACCGACAAGGTTGGGCGCTTCCATCCAGCACACAGCAAAAGGATGTTATGCTACAGACTCGAATACGAATGACTCAAATATTACGCCGAGGTGCCTTGTAATGCATCAGAATGACTTATTTTGTTCCGCAGAAGTGTTGGTCTTTCATGGATCCAATGCAAAATATAGAGCCCATAGAGTTTGCAAAATGACTTGTCAGTTTCCTAGTCAGTCATCTTCTCACTCCTATATAAGCATTTCAGTTTCATCCGAATGTAGTAGTCTGAGATAAATCAGTCAGTATACGTATACTTGCAGGATTAACATGTATGACGGATGTTAACGAATGTTGGTCGTCTCCATGTCAACATGGTGGAACGTGCATGGACCAAGAGAATACATTCATGTGTAACTGTACCACTGCATACAAAGGTCAGTATAAACTAATATTAAATATTATGGAATGATTTGAAATGAATAGATTCACAAGTTCTTGACAATAATGTAATGTAATATAATTATGTTTATCATAAATACTGGAATAAGCAAATTATTCTACTTGACGTATAAATCGTGATTAACATATCAATAACACAATGATCATAATTATATCTAAAAACATCAATTCTGCTGAATGAGAAGAATTCATGACGGTTTTCATTTTGTCTCATTCTCTAGACTTAGTTAGTGTGTGGTTATCAACACTATGGAGGAATGGGAGGTAGCTCAGCGTTAGCGCGTCCAACTGAGGCTCGATGGGTCAAAGGGTCAATCCTCCTCAGGAGACCGGTTGGTTTATGTACTAGTATCAAAGGCCGTGGTGTGTGTGTACTATCCTATCCGTGAAAAAGTACACATAAAATACCGCTTGCTGTTATTCTGTGACCAATGTCGATATAACCGTAGGTTTGACATCCAATAACCGCTGATTAATAATCAATGTGTTCCAGTGGTGTCATTAAACAAACAAACTTTACCTTTGGCAATATAGTGAGATGTGGAAGTACATGTACATTCCTTGTGTTTGTTTCTTGTAGGGAAAACGTGTGAGATCGAGGTAGACGAATGCGAATCCAGCCCTTGTAAGAACGGCGCCACGTGTGTGGACAAGGTTGGCGGGTTCATGTGTGACTGTAGGTCGGGCTTCGCGGGGACTTTATGTCAGAAATCACTGCACCAGTGTGGAACAGATCCTTGTTAATCTGTAATGGAGAATTCATTAAACTGGTTATTAGTTTTGTAAGTTGTTGTTGTTTTTCTTTAAATTGAGTTGTTTTCTGGGAGAGCTAAGGAGCAATCACGTATCTAAATTGACTGCAGTTCCACGTTAACTAATTTGGTCTTTTTAGATTCATAAAATATAAAATGCCAAACAAAAAACCACCTGTTTTAAAAATAGGCTTTTAAGAGGAGTGCCACCGTGCTTACGCATTTAATGCTATTTGTAACATATTTCTGGTTAATAGAGCATATGTTATTATAAAAATTAACGTTTACTTACATCTTATTGCATACAATATCATTATATGTATATCCTATGTGTTTTGGGTCATCCAAATGGTTATAGTATATCTTAATCTGTACTTTTGTCTAAAATCATTTGTCACGGGCCAGACAGAAGTCCAAGAACCGTATCAAGCTACTACAAACGCATTGGATATTCATATATTGATATTGAAAACAATAAGTTGAAAGCATTAAATGTTAGCTTTAATTATAATTAATTATTAAAAAAAAAACCACCATTAGTCTGAAATATGTTACAAATAGCGTTATCTGCGGAAGCAGTGGTATTCGTCATTAAACTAGACATTATACATGTACATTTAATATGGACTTTTCCTGTTCATTGATTATTTACCAGTCCCTGAAATACAGGCTGGTGTAAAGATTTATGTCATAAACATTTACCTACGTGTAAATGTTAAATGTATGTACAATTCTCTCTGTGACAGAACACAATTAGCGAGAAGTCATTTTGTCTGATTTACACCGCGAAATTAATTACAATACAGTAACGTTAGTACCCAACTGCACGCAAATACAGATGCATGTGCCAGTGTAAACTTACACAATGCATATTTGTTTACTAAATTGTTTGTCGTGATAGTTAAATAATGACCGCCATATATGTTGCAATCTAATGAATAACCATCTCTGCCAGTCTAAAGAAGTACCCACATAGTTGTACTGTCTATTAACGTATACCCTACAGTCTAAAGGTGAATACCCACAGCTCTATGATAGTCTACTGAAGATCAGAATGGATGATAATAGCGACAAACAGAAGATTTTACAAGAAGAAAGGGATGTTACAAAGTATCACGTAAGTATCATCATAACCATGTTAAAGGCACATTAAAACAAGACCATTTGAATTTAGATTAATCTGCATTGATATAAAAATGGGATAAAATATTTTGTAGTAAAATAAATTCGTTTTCATTTTGATTTTTGCCCTTCTCTGCCGGACTATAATGATATATGACCTCCATTTTGTCAATGTGTACAAACTAGAGAAAGTGAAATCTGTACTTCGCCATATCGAGTCAGTGTTCCGAATGAAATCATTCTCATTACTCATTACAAAGATTTATTATTTGATTTAACATAAAAGGAACATCATTTGCATTCGGATTTTAAACTCCAACGCTATTCGACAAAGATACGAAATCACGATGACAAAAACCCATTATTGTGTTCAATGTATACTCGTATTAATCTAACGTATTTAAAGAAATAATAACAAAGGACTCGAACCGCGATTCTAATTTACTCCACCTATAGAATATGATAATAATGTAATAGCAGTTGTATAGGAAAATGACTGGTTATTTGTGCACTGCGAAATATTTTGTTGCACGTTTGTATATTAGAAAAGGATCCGATGTATTTTCAAGACAGACATATTTTCGTATACGGACCTTTTTTGCGACCTTTTCTCCTTAAATCAAATTTCTCAAATACCCATCATGTTTATTTTGGATTCAGCACCCTCGAATTAGGTTAGAAAAGTATGTTAGATATAATCTCCCACAAATGCTCGCACCTCGATAAATAAGTACATTTCTGTGAAATCGGATCTGACTACGAGGCTATAGTAGATATTATCTGGTAAACGCTGTCAATAATCCGTTCTTAAAATAATCATTACGGCATAACACTGGATGTCCATGTATTGTTTACTTATAAACGTTATTCATATAGGCAACGGAAAGTCGATCTCGTGACGCATCAGATGGAAAACAAGTTGTATCACATTATGGCAAGAAAAACGTCGCTTTCACTTCCGGCGAAGATGCCATTGAGCCACATACCTACCGTGGTCCAGATTCCAACACGTCATATCAGGAATCGAAGGTTTGTAGTTACAAGAAACCCGTTGGGGTTTTGCTATAACCTAGTCTGCGCGGGGGGGGGGGGGGGGTGGGGGGGGGGGGGCGCCAAAA
>JAULBR010107102.1:0-10586 GCA_032355825.1 Melanodrymia aurantiaca | reverse complement strand
TATTTGGCAATAATGTTGAAATAGTATTGTTAAACGTTCGTAGAGGTCTAAAAGCCTTGCCTGAGCATTCCTTTAAAATATGTATTGTGACTATATTAATAATTCAAGACGAAAACAGCATCAGCCTACTCTCATGTTTTGTCATGTGAATTTTGTAATAAATAATGCATATTAGTTCCACACAAAATAAAAAGATTTTGAGCTGAGCACTGGTCAATAGCAGGTGTAAATTGTGATGGAATGGTAGTTGATTGAAAATTTTAATTTTAGTTGAGAATATTTGTATAGTAGGCCTAAAAAATAAATGTTGATGCTATAACTTAATTAGAATTATGTACTCGTTGTAAAACTATTAAATCACCAAATGATTAGATTTTGTCTTCACTTTTGCTTTATTTCCAAAATCATGACCGAATTAAAAAAAAGAATAGTAGTTTTCCTAGGAAAAAAGTACAGTTATTGATTTGAAATGTAGTAATAATTATACTAAAAATAAGGTACCCGGTAATGTAATTGTAGAAATGTTCTGGAAGAGCTCAAAAGTGACAAAATTAAATTAAAATTGTTAAAACTTTTGTTTTTTCTATTTTCGAAAATTAGTGTTTACCGGTATGTTACATAATGTATCTGATTTTTTTAATAGGTTCATCTATAATTTTTAATTGCATACATGTATGTTAATACTTGGCACATAGGTGAATGCCAGTATAGTAGTAGTCTGTTGTCTGTTAAAGTCTTTAGCAGATGCACTCGGAATGCAGTGCACATAAATATGCAATTAAGATTTCTTTCATCTGGCATTTCTTTACTGACTCCCTGTGCAGTTGATATATGTAGATGTACTGCTATCAACCTTCTCACTGCCAAGTGAACAATCATTTCACATTTCTACTGCGCCAATAACACATACACACACTAATCTAGTTGTTCAAGGTCCTGCTTGAGTTGACTTTAAGCTCTTTTTTTTGGCATATTTGCCCCTGCTAACAGTGTGACTTCCTTTTGCAAATGTCTGTTAATAATGACTGTTGAAGGGTGGTAAATACTATGATGATGGGTTTTCATTGCAGCTGTGTGTATGTTATTCACACCTCATGTATTTTGCTTTCTTGTTTGGGAATTTCATGACTTTATTACTACTTTTTCTTGTGTTTTTTCCTTATTGCAGTTTGTGAGGTCCAGTTAGTTCTTTTTTTAACTCAATAAAAGCTTTTGCCAATAATTTTATTACATTACATTTGAAACAATGTAAAATTTGTATATTCGATTCCAAACACTAATTTTTCCACACTGTAAGTATAAGCTTTGAATTAGAGTAGTGTAATGAATATATAGCAAAATAGGAAAAGGATGGGTTTTCTTTTTTATAAAATGATTTAAAACCGTGCTTTTATAAATAAATAAATAAATAAATAAATAAATAAATAAATTTCAGGTATCATTGAGCCAGTTGTGTCTGTACTGATACACCCAAGTCATGCAGCTAGACTATCAGCTTCCTGGTGTCTTGGCAGCATTGCAGTGGCTCTGCCATCACAGCTGACACCTCTGCTGGATCGGTGCATGGAGCGAATGGAGAAGTTGAAGTCGTCACCCGAAGCAATCTCTGGATACAGTAGTGCTCTGGCAGCCCTGCTGGGCGGGGTTTACCAGTGTCCTTTAGGCATTCCACATGCTAAGGGGAAGGTATAATAATAATAAATATATGTCGGAATTAGAGATTTAATAAGGGCCGTCGCAATATGATACATATCCCGATACAAATGTTGTGAAACAATATGTATCATGATGGTTAACTTCATATTATGGGTCATTCTGCATCAAATCACCCAAAGGTGTTGACTCCACAAATTTAGCCGAAATTTGGTATGTTGGTTTAGCTTGACTGAAAAAGCTGAAATTACAAATTTTAGTTAAGTTGGACCAGTACACATTTTACTTCTCAAGCCTTCTGAAACATATTACACCTCTGATTTATGATGTTTTGTATAGAAAACAAGTATGACTACAATTTTCAATGATAGACATTTCAAGGTTATGAGAGCTGCTATGTCAAATTCAAGGTCAAACTGAAGGTCAAAGCATCATCGCATCATAACTTACCCATCCTAAAAAATTAATGACAGATTTGGAATCCGTGAGAATTTTCCTTTCCAGAGACATCAATTCAATCCCCAATGTTACTAAATGCACCACAAATGGGTGAGCAATATCTTGAAAACCGCTTACAAGTTCAATTGGGCCAATATTTGAAATTATGGTTTTCCAATCAAAATTACCACAGATACTAAATTTCAGCTAAACATTCTTCTTGTTTGATATGGAATGACCCTTACAAGAAACAATTAAACTGTTTCATTCACACTTTATTTGTAGTTTATCTAGTATGATAACATTATTTAAAAGTGAAATATGACACCAGCAGAATTAAAAATAGTTCAGTACATTTCTGTTGCCAACCAGTAAATTCATACATTCTTATGTCATATTTTCATGCAAACTTATTCAAATTCATTATTCGATTCAAATTCTCTGCTCGTAATCTTGAATGAATAACATGTTGATTGGGTACATTTGTATTTGTGCTATAATATCAGATTTTTATAACCGATAGATTTCTGAATGCTATTAACATTTTAAATTGTAATAGATTAACAGTAATTTTGTTAAATTTAACTGCCTATGATTATCCTGCAATAAATTCTTCTTCTTTTTGTAGCAAATATTTATGATTGCTGAGGAGCTGATACGTACAGCATCTCAGAATAGCCGACTGTCTCTACAACGAACTCAGTCTGGTTGGCTGTTGCTAGGAGCTCTTATGACCCTCGGTCAGGCTGTTGTTAGGAATCATCTTCCGAGAATGCTGTTGCTGTGGCGCAATGCATTTCCCAGATCCACACGTGAACTGGAATCTGAAAAGGTCCGAGGCGACGCCTTCACGTGGCAGGTTACTCTAGAAGGACGATCAGGAGCTCTTGGAGGTAACGTAGTATTTGCAGACACGTTACAGTTTCTAAAATATCCAAATTTAGTATTATTTTACATATAAACACTACTTTTCTTTCAAAATTCCTAATTACTTAATTAAGTCAATTGGGAGAACGGCGTTGGTAAAATGTAATTGTAATTCACTTTATTTAAGTTTGCTGTTTGAATTTCAGTTCATTTGTTATTACAATATAGGTTATTCAATAATATCTACTACCTCAAGTATTGCAGCTAATGATAAGGTAATATAGATTTGTCTGGTTTCTTTTTTTCATGGGGCTGTTTATTGCTTGAAACCCTGATGCAGAAGGCAGAAGGGTTTCCAGAATAAAATACACCAGTGCAATACAGAAAGAAAAAAAAAAAGTCATTTTATTATTATTACATACCATATAATTATTTATAAACAATCACAAATGTTTTTAAGCATATTATAACAAGTGATATAATCTATTCTCAACATGCTAATAAAGAGGATTCCTGTTCACCAACAATTGTATAATTATGTGAACTGCTAAACTACTCTGTTTATAGCCTATGCTTATTATATCTAGTTCCTGATAAACAAAACACATGAACCCTGAGAGGTAAATACAACATTTCATGGTGATTATAAAATGTTGTCTTTTATTCTTGTCTCATACTAAGATTGAATAAACATTACTATTTCAGCTATGAACAGTTTTTTGCTTTATTGCCGAGAGTTGGTTACTGAAGATGTGATCCGCAGGTTGCTAGCACCAATGGAGTGTGCTCTTCTTATGCTGTCACAGTGAGTGTAGTTTGCTTTTGTTGAATTAACCTCAAAGTGATGGGAAGATGGTGTCTACAAAATGCAATGCATATGTACATGTATGTAATTATTATACATTACGGTTCTGTAAATGTAATGCTATTAATAAGACTCTATTTCATAAATTAAAAGTGTATAAAGTTTTTGTTCTATATATACCACTGTAGTACTTTAAAATACTTTTCTTACAGGATCTGAATTGTTGTATGCAAATGGTAAATACAACTCAGTTCTTATAATGTGCAACTTGTTTTCAGTCTGCCAAGTGTGATAAAGCTTTATGGTACCCATCTTAAATCCAGTGCTGCCATGGTGAGATTACGAGTTTATGATGTATTAGCTTTGCTTCCGGCCGAATCATTTGAAGGTATGAAATATTTTTAAATGCTTGTTATGTGTTCAGTACACTACATTAATCACATAATTTATTACAATAATATATAATACACCACCACATACCCATACTCCCAAACCCATCCCCATACTCCCAAACCCATCCCAATCCAATGTTTAGATATACAGTTGAATCTGGTTGGCTCGAACACCGTCGGTGCTCGAGAAACTGTTCGACCCATCGGGTTAGTTCGACCCAAGCATCAGCAATTTAATATAATAGTTTAATTCGGGACTTCGATCTTGGTTCGAGCGTTATCATGTATTCGACCCTTCCACATTCGAGCCAACGAGATTCTACTGTAGCTTGTATTTTGCATGGAAAGAAATACTGGGGGCAGAATAATTGAGACATTTTTACAAAACTGAATAGTATGCAGTAACCTTATACAGTAACCTTATACAGTAACCTTATACAGTAACCTTATACAGTATGCATTTTCAGTATCATTCATTTATTAATAAATTAAGCAAAACACTAATATTATCCAAACATTTTAAAAATCATGATGCAATATTAAACCTTCTGTCAATATTATATTTTGGATCTTAATTTACATCTGATTTTTTGATAACCGTTTTGTCATACCCATTTTAATATCTGGCATTTATTAACACTGCCTACTGTACTCTTAATGGGTTGGGAACCCCAGTTGTCAACATGAACATCAAACATTAGCCACAATGGCCTATGATCATGCAATTTTAAAGTCTTGATTATTTCCTTGAACAGTCTACAATTTAGCTATTTACAATTACAGGGTACCCGGTATATGTCGTTCAAACACTTATAGACTAAAGTTTATAATCATTAGACCTGGACTATGTTGTCATCATTTTTCAAACCCAAGTGTTGAAATCAAATATTATTACAAACTTCTTTTCAATCAAGATAATTCAAGCAATGTTTTTGTGATGAGACAGAGAAGTGAAGCTTGTTGCCACTTAACTTAAGATACACCTACATGTGTTTTTATTGATTTTTCTTTTATCTTTTATCAGTTCTGCAGTTCTTATTGACTCTTCAGTATAAAAAACATGTCCTGGAATAGGTACAAAATTTATATTTATTTTTCTTTATAAATCTTTTTCTTCTTTAATATCATTTTAGCTGTGTATCCAATGCTGCTTAGAGAGTTGGTTGCCGAATTTACTCTGACTGACAACCCTGCAAACACAACAACTTCTCTTCTTCGATCTATGTGTCACGTTGACGATAGTGTTATACTGGGGTCCTGGTTGCAAGAAACTGATCATAAGGCTATTGAAGATCAGGTAAACTGAACAAACAGTTTTGAAAGTGGTTTTTTTTTGTAAACTAATATTTGAGATGTATCATCTTTTTAAATATTTTTTTTTTTTTCATTAAACCAGGTACTTGTAGAAGTTAAATAATGTACTGTTTTATATAGTGCATCATGGCTAGTTTTTTGTTGGAAATCCTATTTTCATAATCCTGTAAATGTAAATCAAGAGAATCCATTTTGATTCCTGTGTAAAAAAAATAGTAATTAAAAAAGAAAAACTACTTCTTACCCCTGATCTGTGACAGAGTTTGCCTTGTTGTATTTTAGGATTTTCAGATTAGAATTTAGACAGTCTATTAATTATGAATACTAATTTATTACTAACATTTATATCATAATTATTTCCAATCCTACTTTTATTCCATTCTTGTAATTCTCTTCTTTTTTTTTTTTAAAGTTGCTACTTCATTTTAACAACCTTTTCCAATTTGTTAACATGATGTCGGTGTTTGTTGGTAGTTTATTTTATAGCTCTACTCATTTCCAAGTTTTGTTGCATAGAGAATAATACCATTTAGAAGAGATTTTTCTTAGGATTTACCTTTCGTTCTAGCTTGAACCTAATCGTAGGGTGAATAAAGAATTTGTAAGTATTAGCTTTAACTACAGGAATGAAAAGTGTTTGGATCTTTGATTCTGGCTGACAATTTTAAACCAAAATAACATTAATTATTATCATGCATGGCTAATCGTAGATTTAGTTTACACGAGTGAACAAAACCTTGATTTTTGGCTGAATTGCTATGCAAGATTAATATTTTAATTTAAACTGTTTGCCTATTTTAAAAACATCACTGCAGTAACTTGTCATATTTTTGGACATTTTGAAGAATTTGTAGCAACAAATGATCAAGCTTAGGAAACATTTTTAAGAATGAGATTAATAAAATGGACTAACTTTCTTAATGCTGGTTAACTTGTATGAATGAACAGTTTGTTATATTTTGAATATTTGGCCCTTGGCTAATTAGTTTTCATTTTTAATTACAAGATTAAAGATGATGATCTTAATTAAATAGAAAAATGTTTTAGTTAGATGTTGTTTGTATGTTATGCCCATGCATGTTTATGACAACAGATAAATTCGCATTGTAAAAGTAACATTCGGTCAATATACTTAAATGTTTATGAAAACTTACTGATATTCCTTCAGATTTAAAATTTTATTTTTTAATTATCTAATAAAATACAAGTATATGTGGTATTATTTGTACTGAACATTGTTAAAAATGATCGTTACAAAAATATAGTTGAGAAAAGTCGTTTATTGAATTAGAATCTGGCTAACTGAACATTGTATTTGACTAATTGTTGACATTAATATTGGTTTTACATTTTATTATCTGCTCTTCTTCGCTATTAAAATTTAATTTGCAACAGTAAAACCAGCATTAATATCTTGATATTGTCAGAAACAACAAGGTTATCCCTAAGAAACGTATTTTCTGTTGATCATCAAAACCTGGAAATGAGTATTTTGTGGGGTTTTTTTTATATTAAAATGTTTTTGTTTTTAGAGGTTTGAAACAATTAGTATTTGGTCAAATAAAAATTAACCATCCCATGGTTAAACCTACAAGTTGGCAAAAAAATATTATTTTGACTTTTTGGTAGAAATTATAGGTTACAACTTCATTTATAATAGCTCTATGTATTTTTAATGAGATACAATTTGCACATTAATGACCTCAGGTGTTGTAACAATGTAACAAACGTATAGAATCCCCAATGAGCTAAAACACTGTACAACAATATAAACTTCTACTTCGAGTTTACATTATGACATAAAACTTTGACCGGCGTTTGCTCATTTCGTGACGTCATGCCAAGTTGTAGGTTTTCGCTCAAATAATGTTTTGTTATTATGATATACATTATTCACCACCATATACCTAAGCAGATCCTTGACCCGACAGGAGATTTTAAAATATACTGTACACTTTGTTAAAAAAGCCATCTTGTCTAGACATGTTTGCAGTGAAATCTACCTTCACATCCAGCTGTGTATGGCAGCCAACTGTCTATAACAGCCACTTTTAGGTTCCTGTTATTTCCATATATTTTAATTTTGTGAATTTGGTTTGTTTAACAACACCACTCGAACACATTGATTGTTAATCAGCATCTGTTGGAACTCAAACACATGGTTATGTAGACATATGGTTTATGAAGAAACCCACTGCTGCCACATAGGCTACTCTTACTGATTAACAACCAAGGGTATTTTATATTCACTTTCCCACAGACAGGATAGCACACACTATAGCCATTGATGAACCAGTCGGGATTACTTTAAAAACGCTCATTGAGGCAAGTCTTGTTCTCACCACAGACCTGCTGACAATGAGTTTATGTAATTATTATTCAAAGCACAAGATGATCATCTGTGCCAGACTGGCTTCTACAAGAAAATTAGTGTCATACGTTCACATTTTTTCAATTGATCAATAAATAAATCGATATTAACTGAAATTGTTGCAATGTGTTTTATTTATGTTACTGTGAGCAGCTGATATGAATGGAAATCTGTTTTATTTTCTACCTGGAACAAGCTATGTGTTTAACTTATTTATAGCGACAGTGTATTGGTAAAATATTTATTTATTCAAAGAATGCTAAGCAATTATTTTCTATATTGTTTTACTTAGTTTGTGTCCCTTATTTCAGAATCAAAGCTTATTGTATATAACGTTGTAAAAAGACCATCAATGTTTTTTTAATGTTAGATGGACTACCATTTTGCCAAAACACTTTTACACTTTTAAGTCAAGTGCTGCATGCATAACAAAGCATGCATTGTGCTTACTAACAAGAATCCCCAAGTAAAAATCATTTAATTATATCCAAGTTTAACACAAGCAGAAACTAAACAATTTTCTTTAAGTGTATTCGGGACAGATCCATTAGAGACTTAAGTTTGTGTATTGGTGTCAAATGACATGTTTGTTTCATATCTGGAAAAGTACTAAGTACACATTTTCACTCCTGGCTAGAGCCACTCGAGAAAATATCAACTTGATACGTTTCACTCGATGAATTAAACATGTTGTTTGACAATAGACAAACATATCCTATGCAACAAAAAATATAGTTTGTTTAATGACACCACTGGAACACAATGATTATTATTGGATGTCTAATGCATGGTTATATTGTCACATAGGAAACCTACTGTTGCCACATAGGCTACTCATACCGAATAACAGCAAGGGATCTATTATGTACACTTTCCCACAGACAGAATAGCACATACCACGACCTTTGATGGACCAGTCATGTATTACTGGTTGGAACGGTAAATGATGCAATGGGTCCACTGAGAAGGATAGATCTATTGACCTATCGAATCTCAGGTTGGTGTTCTTATACTGAGACCCACTGCCTTATATATGCAACAAAGTCATATCAACATTTATTCTTTAGACTAACAAATTAAATTAAATAAAAAGCACAAATAACCTTTAGTTGTGGGATGATACAGTGGCTGTAGGTGGTTACATCAAATTATTCTTTGACAGAATTCTGTTTAGCAGTAAACTATACCACTATAAAAGGTTATTTTATGCATCATGTAAACCACCCAACCATGTTTTAAAAGTCAATTATTATTCCAGTTGCAGCCCAACAGTGCATCAGGCTCGGGTGCTCTGGAGCACGACGCTCGCTACCTGTACGCTAGATGCCCACCAGTAAGTCACACTACAGTTTGCTTTAAATCAATTTATCATAAACAGTACATGTTGTCTTTTGCATCTAGAGTGTTAAAAATATTCTTTTAGATTAAATTTGTCATACAATTATTCTATTTTTTTAAAGAGGTATTTTACTTCTAGATATATTTAATTGTTTGTATGTCCTGACATAATCTTCTGAGACTATTCCGACAGAATTTTTTTTTTGTATTAATTTTTATATTGTGATATCAATGCATACATGTTTATTTTTCAGAGTGATCCAGTTCCTGGTCCACTCCCTCTAGGTGTTGCTGTAATCGACAGCTCAGTTCGACTTTATGGGCTTATCTTCCCCCGAGTAGCCCACAAACACCGGTTCCAGATGTTGCAGCACTTCAATGAGTGTATAAAGCAGGCAAAATCTACTCGACAACAGGCCGTTCAGATGAACATATTCACAGCTGTGCTGTGCGCGATGAAGGTTAGAACATAATTATATTCATGGCTTATGGTTTTCTATGCATTCATCATTATTTTTGGGTAATTTTCTATATTTTCAATACTATCTGGCACTTGTAGGTAAGCTAATATAGTGTTTGGACAAACATTCTTTCTGCATTCGCAATACTTGCAAAACATCTATTAATTCTTCTACATATAAATCATCGTATATGTTTGAAAATATTACAGGGCTTGGCTGAAACAAAAACTAGTCTTGGAGGAGATGACGTGAAGAAGTCTGCAATATCACTCATCATGGTGAGTTTTCCTGCCTTCATCAAATTGTATTTAATAGCATGGCAACATCTTTTTTTCGCAGCTTTTTATCGTTTAATAAAGTGCATGTATACAAAAGATTTATCTTGATTGTTGCTCTACTTGATTTTAATTTTAACAAATCGTCATTCTGAGCGGGTACTGTTATAGGAATTTGATTACATATTATTAATATTAATATACAATTATTTTAACAAATACTGTAAAATAGGTATTATTTGTAGCTGTAAATATTCGTCATTTGAAAAAATAACCAACTTGAGACACGTAATTTTCGAATTGCAAAAGAGAAATTGTTGTATTTTTTAATGGATATCTTTACTGATTGTAATTTTCACGATTAAATTACAAACACGAAAAACATGACAGTGACGGACTCACGGATAATACCTGTTTTACAATAACTTGCTTAAAATAAGAATTTATTATCGGTAAAACAATAAACTCATATAACTTGCCTGAAATAACAAGATTGCTATAACTATTGATTGTGCAGCATTGAAACATCACCATTCTACGTAAAAATCATATTGTTTTTATTTATTTGATGGATACTTCTTAACAAAGGAGCGGAAGGTAGCTCAGAGGTAAGATGTCTGCTTGTGGCGGGATGGGTCGAGAGATCGATCCTCCACAGCGAAAACATTTTTA
>JAULBR010107091.1:0-10587 GCA_032355825.1 Melanodrymia aurantiaca | reverse complement strand
GAATTTGATAAACCTGTTGTGTACCACTGGCTGGAATGGAACATAGCCCATAAAATGTTTTGCGCTGTGGAGGATCGCTCTCTCGACCCATTCTGCCACAGGCGGACATTCTACCTCTTAGCTACGTCCCGCCCCTTAAAGCCACAAATGACGATGCCTAGTTTTGAGATAAATGTCACCTTGTTCTTTGTAACGAATTTCTAGCTAGTGGTATATTTTTTTTAATTAAAATGATCATTTACTTACACCTTATTGCTTTCAATATCAATATATGTATATCCAATGCATTTGAGTGGTTTAATATGATCCTTGGACTTCTGTCTGGTACCTAACAAATGATTGTAAGCGAAAGTACACCATAGCAATTAAATGGTAAGAAACACATTGGATATACATACATGTATATTGATATTGTAAGCACTAAGATGTAAGTAAATGATAATTTTAATAACAAAGAGCAAGAAATATGTTGGCTTCACAAGCACAGTGGCATTCATGTTAGAACTAGGCATTCTAGCTTTAAAATGTAAAAGGAGAGACGCGTAGCTCAGCAGTAAAGTGTCCGCCTGAGGTTCTATAGGTCGACAGATCTATCCTTCTCAGTGGACCTGTTAGGTTATTTCCCGTTCTAACCAGTGATCCACGACTGGTCCATCAAAGCCTGTGGTGTGTACTATTCTTCCTGTGGGAAAGTGGACATAAAAGATCCCTTGCTGTTATTCGAAGAAGACTAGCCTATACGGCAGCAGATTTCCTGTATGACCATGTATCGATATAACCGTGTGTTTTACATTTAATAACCACTGATTATATCAATGTGTTCTAGTCGTGTGAAACAAAAAAAACACATTTTTTTTAAATGTAAAAATTAATGAGATTCCCGAAGTCTAAAACCATATTTGTGTATGTATAATCCCTGATGGCCATATTGAACGATTGTTGCGAGATTCAGCGAGGAAACGGCCGTTCAGAGGAAACGTGTCGAACACTGGCTATTTGTGTACAAGTCATGATGAGATCTTTCATTGATTTTTTTCACTCGTATGATGTTTTTGCAACATTTGGAAGATCATTGATTTGTAAGAGCTCAGCTGTACTGTATTGTGTTGTCCGTAACCCGACCTGAGATAGTTTTTCTCGTCTGTCTATATGACAAATGACTTCACGATAAGCTGCTGAGGTTTAACTCTGTTTGTCTTCAGCTTACGTGTACCCTTTTCTTTGTGATGTCAGCGAGGGGTTGGTTTTTTTTACTATCGTCAAACCGCTGTGACGTCGGGAGTAAAATTGATTTCCATTGGATGTTTGTGAGTGAATGAGGCATGATGGTACATTATCCTGGTTAGAGTTCGATTGAAATTGATCGTAAACTCAATCTGTTGATTATATGCATGTAGAAAGAGAAGGTCGTAACCAGATGGTTAGATAAAGACAGTTTGTTTAACGACACCACTGGGACACATTGATTATTGATCAGTGGTTATTGTATGTCAAACGCACTGTTATATCGACTCTTGGTCAGAGATGCAGTTTGTTTAACGACACTGGAACACATTGATTATTGATCAGTGGTTATTGTATGTCAAATGCACGGTTATATCGACTCTTGGTCACACCACTGGAACACATTTGACATCCGTTCCAGAGGTGTCGTTAAAGAAACAAACTTTATCTTGTATTTGTGACCAGTGTACAGTAAAATCAAACTAACTATAGTTAGTTATAGCTTGTTTACATGTATATCCAATTGAAGTTCAAGCATGTCTATCCTGGACACACAGTCCAGCTGTCTCAACTGCCTGTCCAGGACAGAAGTAAGCATTACTATTAGAATAAGAAACCCGCTACCTTTGTTACTATTTAACTTACACTCGTGAATTGATGTTATCCTTCACTGGTCAAAGGTTTGTGAAGGATAACACAACACCAGTGCACTCATGCTAGACAAACTGTATTGCCTCGACTCATTGATTATTCTATAAATACATCATGCATTACCTACGATCTTCCCTAGCAATAACAGTACTGTCCTGCATGTATGTATCTATTAACATGGGTTTAATTATTTATTTCATATATTTCCCACATGGTGCTTATTATTCAGAAATGGTCCGATGACAGATCGTTTGTGGAGAAAAGAAATAATTGTATGCACCACAGAAAGCCTGTTTATTGATTAGCGAATGTCGTCGCAATATCTGACACTTGGATAGAGAGTGGAGTTACCATTGATTAACTTAAAACCTTACGCTATGACAGGAAGAACATGACGCGTAATCGGTGAATAACTGACGCATCCTTCACTACACGCACACACTCCATCCTTACATCCCATAATAAACCCTTACACTATGACAGGAAGAACATGAAGCGTAATCGGTGAATAACTGACGCATCCTTCACTACACACACTCCATCCTTACATCCCATAATATTGTCAATATCAAAATGCATATCTGTATACAGTCAAACCTGCTTAAGCGGCCACCTGTCTTAAGCAGCGACCTGTCATAAAGGGTCACCATACTATTCTACCAAATCATCAATTTAAGTGCATTATGTCCTGTATTAAGCAGCCACCTGTCTTAACAGGCCACTTTTATTTACTCACTTTGGTGGCTGCCAAAGACAGGTTTGACTGTATATTGTAAATATTCTAGTATTGTACGATGTTTCACTGTAGATGTTTCGAGAAGGCCTCAAGGGAGAATAGTCTTGCACAAAATGTGTAACCTATAAATAAAGTATTACTATTATCATGATGATTATTGTTTTCCAACCAGTGGTTCATTACTAATTTATCATATGCTGTGTTATTTCTTCTATGCATTTATCCAAGAGTTCTGCAGTAGCGAACTCTTTTGTTTTGAGTCATATTGACATGTACTGACTATTGAACATTATCAATCCCAGATGGTTTGCAAGTTCAATACCAGATCAAAGGAAGTATATAAGATTACAAAGTTATTGCACGTGCGGCTATGAATACTCAATAACTGACTATCATTATTGATGTTTTGAGCCTTCGATGTAGTGGAGACACATGCTAACTTAAGCAGAGTTTTCTCTAGAGTACGGTTTATAAATATATTAATTTACACTGACTGTCCGTCTGGCGTTTGCCATGTTTACTTCTACGACACGCTGGTGGATTGGAATCCTTGGAACTAGATATTACCCAGCAGTCACTGCACAAGCTGCACTTAATTTTCGGATATGCTCGGTGTCCCGGGAATAAGAACAAATGTTAAATGCGCCATCACACTAACTCCAACACTCATTGATGCCTTCTTCGTGGGGAGAATTGTATTTTAGAAAACGCATTGAAAAAACAGTAGGTAGTAAAATGCAGGGGTTCTAGAATATGGTGGCCCGATGCCCGAGGCCAGTGATTTTTACACTCGGGCCACCGAATAATTGCTTTGGGCGTGCCCAATGGCCAGTAAAAAATTTGATTTACTTACATTTTAATTTTTTGGTTATATTAGTATTGGTATTTAAAAGTTGGGACAGTGAATTTTCAGACACGGCCAGTGAATTTTCAAATCCACTGATCCAATGGCAAGTGAAATCAAAAAAAAAAACTAGAACCCCTGGAAATGTTTTTTAAAACCGTTCCAAGGCAATGGGTCTGTATTAAATTATATGGGGTACATTTTTCACCTCTGTTAATAGATAACGGATATTCCGCAAGAGTTTTGTGATATAATTTATCAGTACTAGTATAAAGTCTGAGGGGAGGATTTTTATACTTTTTATCATTAAGTATAATTTTGTCTAATTACCGTATTTTACCAGGAATAAGCGCAGGGGCCTAAGATCATTCATTTGCAGGTCAGAGGTTGGTGGGCTTATTCACGGGCAAGGGACTTGTGCAACAGGTAGGATGATTAATAATTAAATGGAAATGAACACTTGCAATGTTTGGCCCAAAGGCATGACGACATAAAAAGTTGCGCTCGCTAACGTTATGACATCATGTTTAGAACTGTCAGGTTTCTTGGTGATGTGCATGAAAAACAGTCTTATCGGGTTTAATCACGTATTTACCGTACGTATATATCATAGTGTAACCACTTGAGTTGCAGTCAGAATTTGATAGAAATCATGGGTCTCACAATAGATAATTATTATACATGTAGATGTCATTTTGTAACCACTCGAGAGGCAGTCAGAATTTTATAGAAATCACGGGTCTCACAATAGATAATTATTATTATACATGTAGATGTCATTTTGTAAACTGCAAAACAATCCGATGGAAAAACCAATATTTGACCAAACGAAGGTTTGTGTACTGTCATGGCCTCCATTAAATCCATTACTGGATATAGGAATTATATGTTGTGATCATTTTAGTAACATGCAACCGAAATACAGCTGAACGACTTTATATTCATGAAGATTGCATGTGTAACGGCATTTCCGTTGTAACCTACATTTATTTATTGGGCAGGGCTTGGTTTTATATCTTCAAAATGTTTCTTTGTCTTGTTCTTTGATCTGGTTATATAGACATTAATTGAGCAATAAAACAAACGTAAATAGGATAGACTATTAGCTAGTGACATTAGACATAAATGATGTATCGAGTATGACTAGTTAAAAGCAAAGTCTTCTAATTCTCCAAAAGTAAAAGATAAAAATAAATTGATTGACAATCAGTGGTCTACAGGTCAAGTTAGCTACACTCACATTTAGGTTACTCATTTTACAATTAGAAGTAAGTAATCTATTATACACACTAAACAGAATAGCACATACCACAGCCTTTGATATATGGGTCTAGTTGTGTACGTAACTGTTTTGAACGGCTTAGAAAACCCCAACTTTTTATCCATTATACGAGTTCCGCTTAGAAGGATCGATCCTTTGCACTCACACACCTCATATTGATGCTCTAACCACTGATTGTAGACCATAACTACTGATGTAGATGATGCTACAAACAAAAGTGCAGTAAACAAAACTAAATAAATCTTATGCATGTATTTTAGGCCGAAAAAACCCCCAAGTTACTCGTTTTCTATTACATCCTGGAAAAATATAGGGTAGGTAGGTAGGTAGGTAGGTAAATATTTTATTTTGGAAAATAATTTTATTTATTGATATTAATATGTGTTGATAGGTGTTAATAGTTTTGGAATGTTATTAAAAATATGTTTTGGACATACTAAAAAATATTTATGGTCGGTAGGTTCAAATAAGGGTCAGTCGGGTAACCGGAAACAAACAATATTTTATGATACGCCTTATGCATCTATAGATATAATACTATAGCGAGTAACGGTGTTAGCCATGTTGTTATTTCAAACTCTACTATATTGATTTCTCTTCCTTTCTTCATTAATATTCCTTTTATTCTCATTTTACAATCCTGCCTTGCGTTCAATAGTGCCAGCGTTTTGCTACCGACACAGACAATTTGACTGGTACCGATCGTGTACTACATGTATCATATGACATTCATTTATATTAGATGCAAACATCGGTGTCAAAACGTTTTGTGTCGGTAGCAGAACGCCCGCATTGTTGAACGAAAAGGCTTGTTTCTTGTATGTTATATTTTTTGCCCTAATTTTATTCATAGGTTTTGTGAAAGCTGCATAAAATGCAGACCATTCCATGCATTTCACTTATCATTAAAAATGGCTTCTTCGTCTGTTTGTAATAAAAGTAGCGGAATCGAGAATTTCCTGAATTGTTCCAAACCGGTTTTCTGTTCTGTTTGTTTATTATTTATTCATGGAAACCTGCAGATAGCCAGATTGGAACAAACATCGTTATTTTCAATTATTCATGAGAAAAAAAGTGTTTTGTCTCATTATTTTGCGTCATTATTTTGCTACCAAATGTCTAGTTCGATATAGGAACTGATATTAAAGGAGGAAGTGTTTAACGACATGACACCACTAGAGCACATTCATTAATAATGATCAATTATTGGATGTCAAACACCTAGTTATTTTGACACATGGTCTCAGAAAAATGCTTATAACAGTTGTGTATCACTAGTTGGAACAGGAAATAACAGCCTGTTCTGGTGACACAGCGTCATGGGCAAGTGAGGATGGTTCAGATAGACCACCCACAAATTGTTTAAACAAAACCACATCAGATCAAAAATAGCTCATCTGTAATTAATATCCAATTATCATTAAGTTAAATACAGCTTTTACAATTTTTGCAACGTTATGTCTTTTCCCTTGATTCAGTACTTGTTGGTAATTATCAGCGCTATATGTAGTATTGTATAGTGCGCATTTGATGTCACAATTTTCCTTTAGTCCCATGTTCAATGATTGAAATTTTTTAAATGCGTATCTTCGAACTAATGTTGAATAAAATTTGGAATAATGAACTTGGTTTTAATTACCCGCAACACAAACTTTTTTCAATGATGAACATCTATTTTTGATTTAAGCTATTTATTCCATCAATATATTATAACAGGCGGTTCAAATATTGTGGGGAGAGGATACAATAGGTTTGAAAATGTTTGCTGTGTACGATGAAATCTTGAACTGTTTGTGTAGTGCGTGGGTGAACTGTGCCCATCACATATAATAACACTAATATGACATAAAATATGACTAAACTAGGGTTCAAGGTTGACTGGTCTGCTGTGGTCTTACTTTAAAGTTCAAATCTAGCGTTTTCTTTTTTAAGACATTACTCATGTTTGTTGATCTTCTTTTTCAGAATGACGATGAGAAAAATCTCTTCTATGACGACTTCTGGAATAAAAAGTACATTGATGATGATTCGTACAGTGACACAAAATACCAATCCTCCTCACTGGATAAGATGGCCGATATCAAGCCGAAAGTTCAAGTTCAGAAAAAATCTGATATTCACAAAGAGGCTGATGTTCAAAAAGAGGCTGGTATTCATAAAAAGGATAAGATTCACAAAACATATAAGATTCCAAAAATGTCTGAGATTCCGAAAAAATCTGGGATTCCGAAAAAGTCTAAGATCGAGATAAAATCTGAAGTGAAACATCTAGAATCTCAAAATAAAAACCCAGAAAAGACTGGCCCAAAACACAGCGACACATTCGCACAAAAAAGTCTTAAAGTTGAACCCGATTTAAATGATAAAATATATGATTACGCGAAAAAGTTGCAGTCGCAAAGTAAGCCGTGGGACTTTTCGAAGGTTCTTGGTAAATATACAGATGAAAGTTTCAAGGAACAAGACTACAAAGAAATCGATGACGAAATTGCTGACCAGGAGCGTTTAAAAAAGTAAGGAGAAAGTGCCAAATTGCCACGTAAATTTAATGACATTAAATCAAAAGATACTGAGCACAAAAGTTACGGCAATGATATGATCGTTCCGGGCTCAAGTAAGCAGGAAGTAAGTGAAGTGCACGACATTCAATTTGACGATTCACCCACGAAGTCAGGAAAACATCATTCCGTTAAGAAAAACTTGAATACGATGGATTACCTGAAGGAATACGCGAAGACGAAGCCTGACCTGAAGACGAGCCCGAATCCCCCGCCCCCGGGCCTGGGAAACGACCACGCCCTGATGGTGACGGTACCGTCGGGCAAGAAACAAAAGGTGTCGGTGAAGGAACGTGTGTACATCCAGTCAAAGCCGTTAGGTAAAGTGGGTTTATATATTATTTATATCTGTTATACTAATGTATATTGTTTCATAATTCTGGTAACTTACATGAGTATGTAGAGATTAATCTGTAGATTTGGAATTCTTTTTAATGTTTTGTTTATAAACAGTTAAAGATGTGTTTTATGTGTTATAAACAGTGTTTTCTCCAGTAAGATTCGCGTTAACGGAGTTAACAAATTAGTCAGGAGTTGGACGTCGACTTTACAAAAATTCCATGGTTATTTTTATTTTAGATGCATTCTGGGTACACGTGAATGTTCTGTACACATTTCTAAATCAAAGATACAGTTTAAAAAACGTGTAACTTGTGCTTTTCATTCATCATTTAATTTTTATAAATTTATAGAAGTATACAGTGTAGGTCTATTTGCGACCAGAATATAGATCTTATTTGTACAGATGTCGTATTTGAGTGGAATTTACACCTTTTAGATTGTTAAACAAAATAATGTTTGATTAAATTTGTATTATTTTTTGGATAACAGAGAAATGCAGCGATGACTTTGATTGTCGACTGGGGCGGATGTGCCACAAAGCGGTGTGCGTGTGCCTAGCCGATGTTGGTTGCCATGGCCACTACAAGCCGGTGTGTGGGTCGGACGGTTTGTGGTATCCCAGTCACTGTGAGCTGCACCGCACAGCCTGCGTGAGACGCGAACACATCAAGATCGACCACAACAACCTCTGTCTCAAGTCAGACGGTTAGTAGTCAGCCCATGTGTCAAAATAACATGCATTTCACATTCGTTATGTAACGGGATGTAGCTCAACGCAAGAATGTCCACCTGAGACGTTTAGTGTTCAGGCTCAACTATCTCAATTACTATGCATGTTTGTAATTACAATTTAGTGACAATTTAGTCAATTTAGCATTTGCTGAAAAAACCCAACTGTAGATGAATGAAATTTGACGACATCCCAGCACGAAAAAAGACATCGACTATTAGATGTCAAAACATGGTAAATATAAAGATATAAAAAATGAATAAAAATCAGTGTATAGAACTGATATATAAATAATATGGTATAACCAATCAACTGTAATAACAACACAAACATATGTCCTGTGACATTTTTATAAAAGAATGTAGCAGAATGAGGATTAATTTACTGCAATTATGTTGCTAAACAAACAAAGAAAACTTAATTATCTTATTACCCACAAAACGTTTAAAACGGTTTGAGCATGATTGTGATGTTTTACAGACAAGACTGCTGACCAGAAACCCGTAGAGAAGATCGCCGTCGACCCATTCCTGATGATCGACAACGCTCTACCTCATGATGCCTTCCCAGACAAAGCCAAGAACTCGGCGGAAATACACGACGACGGAATCATCCCCTCATACTCGAGCGGGAAGGGAACGAAACCCGTCACTGATGAACGCAAATCAAAACCTTTGGAAGAAGAGAAAGCCAAGAAGAAAGATGTCGTCAGTTTGAAAGTGTCTCCTGACAGTTTGAACAAGAATTTGAAACAAGACGCAGAGAAGAAATGCGATAAGGATGAATACAAGCGGTTCAAGGAGATCTTGTTGAAATACCACTGTGCTAGATTCGCCGAGAAAGACTGCAATGTACAGACACATACAAGTAAGTATTTATATATCGTAATGACCTTTCACACAACCGGTCAACGTCATATAGTGGTTAAATCACTTGGCTCTAGACTGGTAGGTACTGGGTTCGAATCCCACTCGAAGTGATGAGATTATTAATCGTGGTACTGGCTCCAACCTCATTTAATTCTTTGCATGTCCCACTACTGGTTCACAAAGGCTGGTATATACTGTCCTGTATGGGAGAGTGCATAATTATAAGATACCTTGCTGTTAAGTAAGAAGTAGCAGGTTTTCTCTAATACTGACACTAACTTCTGTCCTGGACTGGCAGTCGAGGCAGCTGGACTGTGTGACCACGACCGACGTGCCTGAAGCTTAATTGAATATAGGCATATATATAAGTTATAACTTACTATCACACATTTAACTATTCCATAAGTCACAACAAGGTAACTAGTAGGACAAGAGGATAAATGTTTTTACATGCAATCAATCCAAACTTTGCTTTAATCCCCTCCCCGTATTTCGAACATTATTTGAATTGTTAAACAAATTTACTTTTTATCCTCGGTCCCTACATATCAAGTTCTGGTCAATTGTACAAAAATTTCGTGTGTTTGATGTCCGCTACTTTGAGTTAAGAATTGTGTTTGTTTTATGTACCACAGAGCGTGAGTACCTGTCGACGCTGACGTTCAGTATCTACGACATGAACCTCGACTACTACATCGACATGAACGAGGCCGAGGTGATGGAGAAGAAGGAACGCGAGCAGCGCAACTGGAGCGTGTGCGGCATCGTCGACATCATCCGCTACGGCGATCAGGACCCCGTCGACAACAAGCTGACAGTCTCGGAGTTCGTTAGCGCTTTCAATCTTCAAGGTGAGCGATCAGTATGTTCTCACTCCATTCCTCTAAGTAAACGGTAAGATATCATCCACTACAATCTTCAAGGTGAGAGATCAGAATGTTCTGTCTCCATTCCTCTAAGTAAACGGTAAGATATCATCCGCTACGGGGATCAGGATCCCGTCGACAACAAGCTGACAGTCTCAGAGTTCGTTAGCGCTTTCAATCTCCAAGGTGAGAGATCAGTATGTTCTGTCTCCATTCCTCTAAGTAAACGGTAAGATATCATCCACTACAATCTTCAAGGTGAGAGATCAGTATGTTCTCACTCCATTCCTGTAAGTAAACGGTAAGATATCATCCGCTACAATCTTCAAGGTGAGAGATCAGTATGTTCTCACTCCATTCCTGTAAGTAAACGGTAAGACATCATCCGCTACAATCTTCAAGGTGAGCGATCAGTATGTTCTGTCTCCATTCCTCTAAGTAAACGGTAAGATATCATCCGCTACAATCTTCAAGGTGAGAGATCA
>JAULBR010107080.1:0-10588 GCA_032355825.1 Melanodrymia aurantiaca | reverse complement strand
TTTATTACACGTGTGCTTCGTATGGAATTTACGAACTCGTTTATGCTTAACTATATGGATAATAAATACATATATTTCATCAATGTGTTTTTAAGTTTGTCAACTTATTTATTGTTTAATAGCTCTATTAACATGAAAAAAAAGAAGTCCAGTCTTGAATACTTTTATTAATCACAGATGTAAGACATTTTATAGAATGATATTCATAAATCTAATCCATATATGTAGGTAATAAGTAAAACTAATAATATGTGAATTAAAAAAGGCACTGATCAACATCATTAAATTTGAGCAATCTAAAAATCAAAACGGTAATATCATCACAGACTAGTTCTTGTCGCTACAGTCCATGGCGGAATGCATGGGCATCACATGGTGTGGACAGCGACCATAATGCACCAAAGACATCTATTTTGGGTGAATGGTGGTACACTGTAGCTCAACAAATATATTTGTCACAAACGGTCGGTCCCCCACCCCACCTTTCTTCAGAAAATGATGCCCATGGCAGAATGGACAAAGCATGAGCATCAAGTCTGGTTGGTTGTGGGTACGATCCTTAATCCTAACACTGGCTCCATCCCAGAGTGAGTAGTACATCAACTCAATGGGGACGTGTAAACCACATACACAGTAACACAAGTGGTTAGCCAAATTCAGCAGTATACATGTACAGTAGTTCTATCTAGGATAAGTTCATATAAATGAAAAAAAACATGCACAAGTAGGATTCGAAGTTACTGCACCAATTCTCATTGCACTTGACAGTTCAACACAATACCCGGTAATCGCTCTGCCAAACCAGTCGTTCTTAAAATATGTTTGCCACTAATGGGTAAAAAAAAGAAAGAAGAAAAGTGCAATCATTAATTTGCCAAGTACATGTATATTGATTGGTTGTTTCTGTCTGTATACATGTGTCCTCTGAACTACAGCTTGGCTGATCTTTACTGAGCTAGAGTAATGTCTCTAGAATCACTATTGCATCGAGTTGATTCTAAAACATTTAATTTTCACAAACTGTCAAATTTGAAGGTCACAATGCCAAAAACACCACTTATGTCTTTTTTAGTTTCCTACCCGTATTACTCTAACTTCACACATGTCTGGCACTTGTGTAAGACTTTACATTGATCAAACATATTAAAAGTAATTTGTACAACTTATTTACCCAATGTTTCGGAGGACCATATGTAACATTCATGTTTATTGACCCAATGGAAAACTTCTTTCAAAATGTATTATAAATATATACATACAAACATGACGGCTAAACAACTATGTAAATAGTTTTACTGTAAATCTATTGTGTATAAAATTTGAAACGGAGTACATGTATGATACTATGCAACAGATAATTTACATTTAAATTTTGTTGTTGTTGTAATTTCCAAATCTATTATCCTTCTTTGTGTTTTGAAACAAACTAAAGTGATCTACAAATAAACTCCACAAATAGACTATAGAACCGGAATTATCTGTCTACTGCACATGTTGCTATTGTGGCACCAGTTTTTGTTTTAACATGTGTATTAATCTTTAGTGCAGAATGATTCATAAAAGAAATGCTTACGCAATATGTGTATTTTAAGAGAAGAAATGTAATATGTTATATATATATATAGTGCCACAAGCAAGTGATCATGTAGAAATGGAATTTTTTACAGGTGCTCTAAAAACTCATTGTCACCAAAAATCTTTGGACATCAATCTGCGGAGACTTGTGTAGAGATCAAACTAATGTGAATGTAGCCTAGAATAGCAGGCAAATAGGTCTATACTTTACATTGATTGATTGGCAACGTAGCCTAAAGGATCAAAACGCGTTGCCAACATGTAGCAATCACACCTTTTTTTTATGTAGACCAAAATACCAAAACATATCTGAAGATTACAGACAACATGTTATATAATTATATACAGTTGTATACAGCTAAAAATGGGAATATTTTAAGGTCAAAAGTAAGCTTGAAGGTATTTGAGAATTACATCTAAATTTACATTGACAGCCTACGTAAACGAAAAGGTCATAGAGTAATCGTTATTTTTTTTTAGAAAACTTGTTAATATGTGCATTTCATAACATCAGTTACATGCATCATGAATGTTATAATCATTGACTGAATGTTTTTACAAAATGGTCATATTTGCCTGTCTCTACAGAACAGTGGAATAATAAATATATTGAGACCCATCAAAATTATGCAACATCATACATGTACAATTTTGTATCCAATTTTTTTCCCAGTCTAAATATTTTAAATAGAACAGTGGAATAATGAATATATTGAGACCCATCAAAATTATGCAACATCATACATGTACAATTTTGTATCCATTTTTTTTCCCAGTCAAAATATTTCAAAATCTATACCAGTACAACTAATAATATATTTCTAAAAAATTCATCCTGTAAATAGAATTGTACAAGAAAAATAACATAAAACTTTACAAATAAATTGAGTTGAAATAACAATGAAAAAACACTTAATATGTGAAATGTAAATATTACAGAAAAAACTCATAAAATGCTACAATAAATGAAGAAAAATATGCAAAAGTTGGATTCAAACTTACTGTACAGATTCACATTAATTTTCCTAGATGCATTTTGTTCTTTGCTTTCATTCCAGTCCATAACACCAGCACACCAATTTATGGTTATATATGTACATGTACTGTATATCAGGAGAAATCCTAAATAAATACATGTATGCCTATAAATATAATACACAGGTTCTAAATTTGAAGAACCGAATAAATGGTAAAAATAAAACACATTAAAATGATTGGTCTCGAGGAATATTATGACAATACAAATGTACCTGTTGATCAAACAGCAGTGTTACAGTATTTGATTTGTAATTGAATCTAAAAGACTATTGGAACTTATTCTTTGTTTTGAAATTTACAATTGTTAGACAATGAGTAAACATGATTTGACAATAAGATGAACTCAGTTAACTTGCTTTAGGTAAGCTAAGATAATAATAAAAATATCTAATATAATAATAAAAACATTTCATATACATGTGCGTATAAAAACAGTAATACAATTATTATGAAAAAATCTAGAATAAAACCACAAAAACAATGGCAAATGAAACAGTGTAATAAGCTACAAAAGTATATACATTTTCCAAATATATTAAGTACATGATTCCAACTTTTAGGATAAAACTATTCCTGAAGTCTTCCCCCATTCGCATACCCTGCTTTAATTGTATTAAATGCTTTAAAAAACGGTTCTAATTGCTATTCATTTTCACTAGTTTCTTATGGGGTCTGCGGAATAGTGGGGGGATGTGGGGGAGGGGGGAGGGTCAAGGCCCACCCTTTTTAGAGTTTTTGTCCAAAATGGGTTATTTAACCATATAATTTACATGTAATTTCACCCATGGGCCCCAGCTTTGCAGCTCATGTTAATTCTAATTCAAATAATTATCAATATAAACCTAAAACATTTCCTGCCCAAGAAAAGTCCATGCATATATCATTTCTGGACTTTTACCAGAATTTTGTTATTAATTTCTTGTCTGGATTTTAAGTACATGTATTTCTTAATAAACGTTTGTGTGAATGTAACAATGTCATACATCTAAACTGTCATAGATTACAAACAATATATATTAAATTAGTTGTTTTGCATACCTCAGTTAGAAATATAAATATTATTTAAAAAACATTGAACAGAGATTAATTTTATATAACATAGTAATAAGTTCATAAAAATATTGAATATAACATGATATAAGACACAAATTATGACTATGTAAAACAGTGAATAGAGTATATGTATGAAATTGAAATAATGAGACCCTTTATGTATAACAATAAAAATAATATGACAAATAAGATATAATGTATTACTATATAAAAGTAAGTAATTGAGGTACAATGCAAACATGCATAGTCAACTATTTTCCATAATTGTTCTGTAATAATATCAACATTGAAAGGGTTAATACAAACACGCATACAAATATGTTGAGATACAGAGAAAAGATAAACTGAGCAAGTTAGTCACATATTAAATTAAGTACTGTTAATATTATAAACAGGAGTATAGTCAATTCCATTATAACACTGACATAGGGAATTGACTACAGTGTACAATACAGAACAAGTTAAATGATGTTATGTGGTGTAGAATGTAGTACTCAATATTATGAACAGTACTTCTTGTAACAGCTACTGCCACAGAGAACTACAGTGTGATGTTCGTTATAACTGAATTTACTCTACCCTCATAGACATGAATCTTCCTACATGTATATATAATTAGACTCATTATATCATAAATTCATAACTAGGTCAAAGAGATGGTCGTTCTTTAGCATAGAACTTGTAAATGTTTTTGATAATAAGGAGGGTTTTTTTTTGGTATAACAATAAAAATGTGTATTTTGAAATATAAATTTAGATAAAATAGGTATTTTTTTGTACTAGGCCTACTTCTACTTAGCTTGTTTATTTCTCAGTCAGAACCGTGCTCCATAACATGTATACCCAGTCGGGTTATGTACTGTTCTGGTTGTTGGGAAGTGCACATAAAATAGTGCTGTGGTGTTCTTAAAGCTACATGTACACCCGTAACTTGGGAGTCTCAATAAAATATAGCCGAGGTTCCAAAGATTCCCTCATTGTAATAACTAATCTAAATATACATATCGATTAACTATTCCTTTCATTACTTGAGCACTATTAGAAGAAATTCTGCACAGAATGATCAACAGGTCCGATCAGATAACGAATTATTTGCAGGCCTAAGTTGTTGCAGGTTAACATTCACTGGGAATGTTTGGTAGTAAACTAAAAACATTGGAAGCGAAAATATGATACAATTGGGAAGCAAAATTCAATTTTCTGCTACAACAATTTGGATCATCAGAAACCCATTGGATATACAAATTTGGATATGTTTTCCAAAATAAGTAATAGTATTTTAAGTTTATTTATTATAAAATGCAATATTATCTGGGAATGTGATAGAACACAGGAGCATTCCCTTAATAAATATTAATTTCCTCCGCAGTTTAACCTTGTTAAATCAGGTTATCTGCAATTTGTTTTAGAATTATAACTATTACTTCTATTATGGTACATGTAATGAGATCTAAAATTTCATAAAATTATTCAATAACATTCATAAAATATCAACTGAACCAGCAATACTTTAACTATATTATGAATAATTGCAATGACACTGAAGGACAAAGACACCTGAATACAAAAATTTACAGTATAAAAATAAAATATTCTATGATCAAGCATAACAATTACTGTCAATATATATATAGGATGCTACACAAGTGTCTTGTGATATCACAATTTAGCAGTACGAGTTGATAAATGTATAAAATCGTAGGTTTGCCAACGATTTCTATACTTTTATCAACAAGTGCTGATAAATTAAGATATCACAACACATGAGGGGGATATTCTTTTTATCATTCTGTTTAATTAGGATGATTTTAACGGAAATGAACACTTCCAATGTTTGGCTGAAAGGCATGACGTCACAATGGTTTCAAAAACGTTACATCATTATTAAAACTGTCAGGTTTCTTGATGACTTGCTTGAAAATAAAGTCTGTCGACCAATCAAGAGTACAAGAAGTGATATCTCTGGAGGGTATATCGTAGGGAGATCACAAATTACAGGTCATCGATATCTCCTGCATGTATAAGCCACTACTGGATGATTACAAGAATTGATATCTCTGGAGGGGATGTTGTAGGGATATCACAAATTACATGTCATCGATATCTCCTGCATGTATACGCCACTACTGGATGATAAAAGCCTAAATGGCCATCAACTGGTCGAGATCCTCCTCGATCTCGTCATCTTCCTCCTGGAAATCTTCCTCTTGCCAGTTGATGTTGCCAGACTGAGCGATGATTGCCCGCAGCATACTCTCTATCCGCGAATTCTGGACCTGAACATCCTTGATAACACGTTTCATTTTCTTTACATCACCGCCCAGCTTTGTCTGCTGCAGTGCAACCTTCTCTATCTCATCCTAAAACACAAAACCAAAAGGAGATACAGTCAAACCTGCTTGAGCGGCCATCTGTATTAAGCAGCCACCTGTCTTAAAGGGTCACCATAATTTTCTCCCGAATCATCAATTTTAGTGCATTATGACCTGTATTAAGCAGCCACCTGTGTTAAGAGGCCACTTTTTGCTACTCCCTTAGGTGGTTGCTTAAGACAGGTTTGACTGTATTTAGTGTCATAGTTAACATAGATTGATTTTACAATTTTTATATTTGTTGGTTATATCAAATTAACTGATATCACATTAAAAATTGTATTGTGTCAAATCAGTCTAAAATACGAAAGTTAATTTCATTTATTGATACCCGAGAAAATAAATATTATAATTTCTTATTGAGAAATTAGCAAATAATGGTATAACAGCCACTGACAGTAATGTGACTAAAATATGACATCATAAATTATAAACATGACCTCGAGCATATCATGTAGAACAACTAACCTTTATTTTCAGCATTTCATTGAAGTGAAATATGTTTTGAAAAGTGTTTCACAATAAAATGTTGAATAAATATAATATTAAACTTGCTACAAAGTATTACATGTACATCTACTACTAAGTTTAATTCCCTGGTGAAATAATTATCATTTTAGTCACACGCTAAAGCTTGTGATTTCACTTGTGATTTAAACTTGATAATACAGGGTACATGTAGCTCATTTAATATCCTCTATAATTATGATCTTCAAATTTGAAGTAGTTGGTAACATGTATTGATAATGCAAGATCTGAGACCTCTCCCACCCTTGTAACTAGGTCCAATATCCCCCAACATATTACATAATGCTAGGTCGGGATCTCTATTTTAAAACTTTACACAATACACGACACCACAAGGATACCACTCCAGCAATGTCCATGTTCCAACCTGTGAATCATGTACAACTTATATTAGTAAATAGCATAATTATGTTATATAGAATCAATCATCATGCAAATGAGGTAAAGTGGTGGCCTCAAACAAACAGTTGCCTAGGCATGGTTAGGTCACTAGGCATGCACAGTAATTGACATCACAGGCTCCATAAGCTTAAACAACACCCGCACAACACTGGTGTGGACGAATGTCAGTTTTGGATCTATCCTAGGTATAGTCCAAGGGTCGTACAGCCAGAAACGAGTTCATCTAGACCCTTGTCAGTCATCTGCCTATACTTCGTGTCACGAAAGACATGCTACAAATGGTGTGACACGAAGTATAGGCAACTGTTTGGTTGAGGCCACCACTGTATATATATATATACATACCAGATCTGGATTAAGAGCCTTTTGTATGGCTTGCGAGGACATGTTAGATCCCGCATGATAGAGGCGTGACAGTGGGCTGTTGAATAGTTTGTTTGGTTTAATACGCTTCCTTAGAATGTGAAACCTTCTGCGAATAATATCTGGTATTATCCTCTCCACATCCAAAGCCAATACAACCTGCAAGTAATATACATGTACTGTAAATGTAGAAAGTTTTGTGAGCAATAAAGTACTGCGAAAACTGATGCACTAATCATCGCAATACTTTCTCTACAAAGTAGTATGTTAATTTTTATTTATACACCTCTAGAAGTTGAAGTCGCAATACTTTCTGTATGCAGTAGTATGTCAATTGTTATTAATACAGCTCTAGTAGTTTAAGTCGCAATACTTCCTACACACAGTTTTGGTCATTGTTGACCACTCGCAATACTTTCATGATGCAATACATAGATTTACAGTATATATTTATTATCCACATGGTTCCAAATAAACAAGTCTGTAAATATCGCATTGTCACACGTGGTGTAAAGGTATATTTACAGCACACTTGTGATGTAGTATTTGTGATGTAGCGGTTTGTTGACAAATATGCAAGTAGCAGTTTATGACGTCGCGCTTGTAACGTTACAGTTTGTTGACAAACATGCAAGCTTAAGTTTGATCACATTTCAAATCAAAATGAGTGTATTGTGCACACTGCGTCATTTATTAATTAGTTGCAGTTTGTGGATAATAAATAAACTATCACACTCATGCATGTGCCACACAATATTTATAAAACTCGTTTGGGAATTGCATTGTTTACTGAATGTCAGTGTAATATTTTTAGGTATAATATTTTATCCTTTTAACATAAATATTTCAAGAGTAAATAGAATAGTTTTTTTAAGTTGCAATTTTTTTTTTTTTTTTGGATCCCTAGTTTTCAAGGTCAGTCAGTAACATAGCAAACACATTATAATTTTACATAGTATTATTACGGTCATAACTAAATTATCATCATTTCAAACTACCTACATGTAGCTTTTTGAGTATACTTCAAAATTAAAAGTTTCCGAAAGTGATGGTACATGTACTACAGAATGTTTCAGAATTAAAACTTTACATGTAATTTTCTAAGTTTCTGCTTTCAGAATGGTGCCATCTTTAAAATGTCGTATCTATGACTATATTGAATATTTAAATAATTCAAACAAGTTTGAAATGAGGATATGATGTAGTTTCAGTAATAAACAAAATTAAAATTAAAAAGTGAAATTTGTCCGATTTTCCTGGACTGCCACACTATCTTTCATCTAATCTTTATACTACAGACATATACCGGTAGTAAATGGCCATTATCCAAGAATTATTTTAACCAGCGACTAGTTTTGCTACATGTAGTTGTCAACTAGAGTTTGTGTTTAATATTGTTGGCATATGATAACAGAGGTTTCCCCCTGGAGCGATAAGGCATATGAGGCCCCAACTCCTTACCTGTTTAAGTAATCGCTTTGATTTATTTTAAGAGAATTGTAAGCTCTTTAATTTTTTTAAATGGCTTTGCAAGGGCCTTAAATTCAGTTGTTTTTCCCTGTTCAATGTATAATGCACTATCTATTCAATTTTTACTCATGGATTTTACCAAAAAATTATAATATTATTTCTGAATTATGAAAATGTAAGCGATTTAAAAAAATCCTGGGGAAAGGCCTGGATAATGTAAGTTGACTTACTTGCATGGCCATTCGTTTGAGCACTGCTTGTTCTTGGACTGCCTTGATGTCATCAACTGCCAGACCGACCTGATGGTGCAGAATATTACATTTAGCAATTTACAGCATCATTTTACAATTGAAACAGAGTCCCACAGATAATATCAAATCGTAACCTTTGATAAACTACATTGTAAGGTTGGAGTGTACATTGGTAGGAGGCTCACCTTGCAGGCTGCAAAATGAATGCATTGCAATATTATTACTCATTTTATATAAGTGTTAAATTCTAGTAGTTGCTTTTCCATTCCCCATCCAGTAAAAATACTGCTAATCACAATTTTTAAAACAAATTGCACCCTGCCCTAAATTAGTCCTTGACCTTTTTGGCTAAACTTTTCAATAATTGGTTAACAATATTTTGTAAAGATTAGCTTATTGTTATTTTCTAAAAAAAATCCCTCAAGTTTCGGATAATTGGTACATCAAAAGCTGTGATATGTGCTATCCTGTCTGGGAAAGAGCATATACAAGATACCTTGGTGTAATTAAAAAAATGAAGCCTGTTTTGAAACAAGATTTTTTTCTGAGATTATTTGTAAAAAATAACCATGTGTTCGATATCCAACAGCCGATGATTAATTAATCAATGTGGTATTTCATTAAACAAACTACTTGTATCTTCTATTTCTCCTGTTATCACATATAAGTAAAGTTTGTTCTATTTAATGACGCCACTAGAAACACATCGACTATAAATCAGCGGTTATTGGACGTCAGATGCATGGTTATACTGAATGAATGATTTGAAGTTTAAAGTCACTTCAGGATTATTTCACCTACGAATAGTTATACTGACACAGGGTCACAGAGGAAACCCACTGTCGCCGCTAACTGAGAAAAAGCAAGGGGTCTTTTATGTGCACTATCCCATAGACAGGAGAGCACACACCACGGAATTTGACAAACCAATCGTGTACCACTGGCTGGAATGGGAAAATAGCCCATAAAATGTTTTGGACTGTGGAGGATCGATCCCTTGACCCATCCCACCACAGACAGACATTCTACCTCTAGACTACGTCCCGCTCCCTTTTATCACATATAATAATACCAACAGAAATTTATCTTACCAACAAGTTCATGATGAGGATTGACATGAGAATGAGGAAGACAACAAACAGAAGGTAGGCCGTTTCATTGTAGTGAATCATATCATCAGCTACCGGAGATTTTACATTGAAGATGCTGTCGTACTCAAATTCTCCGATCATCATTACAGACGTCTTTAAAAGCGACCGCCCAACTGTACTGAATGGATACTGTTGGAAAAACAATAAATATATGTTTTGCTATTAATATCTAAAACATTCTAAAGTAGACTACAGTAATTAAATTATTATTGTAGAATGTGGCTCATACTTATTAAAAGTTTTAAATGTACTTGGTCATTGTCCTATATAGCAATGACTGTAACACTCAATTTTACACTGACACACACAGCAGGCCTCAAGCTAGGTCAGATTTATAGGGAGAAGTGACTTCTCCCTCTACCATTGACAGGGAGAAGTTTTCAAC
>JAULBR010107069.1:0-10589 GCA_032355825.1 Melanodrymia aurantiaca | reverse complement strand
CCACATCGTTGATGTTGTAGGCGACCGGTTTGAAACTAGGATGGTTGTCATTGACATCGCCAACGACAACACGCACGGGTGCTGTGGCTTGCAATCCATCTTTAATAAACAAACAACCATATTAATAATAAACATCGATACATTAATGATGAATATATTAAATACTGGTATTTATAATCATATAGAATGCATATTATCTTTCCTCACAATATATTATATTGTTTTAAAAATTCAGTTTTATGAGTTTAAATTAAGAAAATTTGTTTATTGATGTAATTATATCTCACATGACCTGTCAATTTAAGGTCACACAAGTGCTATATTCACTGAGCATTACATATAAGAGATAAAGTTAGTTTCTTTAACTAGAATCTCGCAACACATTGATTATAATCATCCAGTGTCGGATATCAAACAGTGATTTAAACACATGTGCTCATAAGAAATCTGCTGTTCACGGCTAACATAAGTTACACTTACCAATGTGCAGCAAGTGATCTTTTATGTGCACTATCCTACAGACAAGATAGCACACACGACATGCACTGGTCATTGGAATATACCAGTGGTTAAAATGGAAAATAACCCCAACACAGGTCCACTCAGAGAAGGATCGATCCTTTGACTTTTGACTTCACACGTGTACATGTACATCTCAGGAGGATGAACTAGCGCCAATCTGTATCCGGATCCTATACTACATACAGCGGTGGATTCAACCAAACAGTCACCTAGGCATGGTTAGATGTCTAGGCACGGGCAATAATTAACATTGCTGGCTCCATAAGGCTAAACAATACCCCCTCACAATCCTGGCTACTGGCCTGGTATGGATGTCAGTTTAAAATATATCTCTAGGTATAGTCAGAGGGTCATCCAGCCAGAAAAAGGTTCATTTAGATCCTTGTCAGTCATCTGCCTAGGAAGTTTTGGCGATCTGCCGAAGCCTAGGAGACTGTTTGGTTGAGGCCAACACTGTAAGAGTTGATTTACACTTCATTTGATGACTTAGAATAAAATACTCACCGCGGTCACTGGCCCGGGCAAAGAAGAAGTAAGTTGGATACTGTTCGAAATCTAGTGGACTTGAAATGCAGACCCTTCCGGTGCCATTGGTGATGGTGAACTCCAGGAGTCTCTTCCCATTGTTCACTAGGTCATAGGTCACTGGAGCATTGGAGCCACATTCAGGATCCACAGCGGACACCTGCCAAAACATAAAATATTGAAAAATTAGTATTATGAATACTGACCAATTTAAATGTCATGTATGCTGGTTCATTCATTCTGAAGTTATACTGTAACATGTAGTCTCTCTCAACAATAACCTCTGACCATCTACACTGATATAACAATTTTAATAATAAAAAGTCCTTTTGAATAAGACTACATAATTATGTAATATTAGGGAGCTAGTTTTATTCACCGTATTATGCATGCAATGAAGGGATCAGAAAGGGTGCACAACTGCCTACATGTACATGTACATGTATGATGTATAGGTATCTGAAAGAGTACAAAACTGTCTCCAATATATGGGTTTAAAAGGGTACACAACTGTCTGCAATGTAGGAGTTTAAAAGGAACTGTCTGCAATGTAGGGATCAAAAATGGTACACAACTGTTTGCGATGTAGGATCAGAAATGGTACACAAGTGCCTGCAGTGAAGGTGTCTGAAAGAGTCTGAAAGAGTACACATAATCCCTGCAGTGTAGGGGTTTAAAAGAGGACACAACTGCCTGTAATGTAGGGATCAGAAAGAGTGCAGTGAAGGTGTCTGAAAGAGTACACATAATCCCTGCAATGTAACGTCAGGTCACCCCTGACCTCCAGTCACATGAAGTCTGTAGCAGGCAAACTATGCTCACAAAAGAAGATGGCTGCTCTTTGCGTTAATCCAAAACTGTGTATTGAGCGGCACATTTGCCACACCGGTGCTGAGGAGACGCCCATTGTGTGGCACACTGCCGCTCGGTTAGTATGTAATGTTCACATTTGTCACCAATTGTGCACACTCTCAGAGCATTGTGTTGGAAAAGTGGCAGCAACACAGAATGATTGTGTATTATCAACTTACGCTTTCATCTCCCATTCAGAACACACAAGAAAAGACTGGCCACACAAACAAAATAGGATGCAAGAATCATGCAGGTGCCCATGTCGGTTTTACATATTTATATATTACAAACAAATAACAGGGAAGTTGGATTTGGGTCGGGTGGTTGTGTGTCTCATTCCAATTTGTTTTTCATATCTAAAATTATTTTTGACATTATGTTTCTCCAGTCACATTTGTATGTAACATATTTTCATATTATTATAATTATAAAAAGTATAGTTCCCAACTCTAAATTCTCTACTGCTGACTGGCAACATAATTATATACTTACACACTTATATATATATATATATAGATCTACTGACCTAGTCAGTAAAGGTCACTCAATAGCATAATAATGAACAACTCAATATGTACACAATTAACACTTGCTGGATTGTCCTTGGACCAAATATAGAGTTTATACACACAGGCAGTTTTGTCTTTTACAGACTCTGTCCTTGTTTATCTAGATGATTACACACATTTATTATATGGTTATAACTTAAACATTAACAGAAATATCAAAATGCAATTATATTACATAACATTGCTAGTTACGGTATAGGAAAACCTCCACAATTTGTAGCTGAAAAGGTAGAGCAGTTTTACAGTGACGCCTTTGTCTGCAGACACAGCTGCATAGTAGGAATGTTTGGTGCCGAGATCGGTGAGTGATTCCCTTTAATGTTTGTCAGTGCAATGTGAAGACTAGCCATGACCTACTTGTACTTGTTACAAGATGCACCAAGACAGATAGACCTATACGCTCTACATGTACATGTACCTCTAAATCAATACTCTCAACTTCTTCTAAACATGATTAATGAAAACTAGAAGGAAACTGAGCACGGAATGAAAAGCAAACATCCCTGTATGAGAAGTGAACCATCCTAGTTGTGTGGATGAACCCGGACTCACCCTTCCCTCTGACAACAACTCTGGGGTGGTCGCTCCCTCGCTTGCTCACTCACTTCAAGCATCACCACTCACCACTGCATGCTTCTACACACACAAAGCTGAGTACATACAGCAGCTATATACAGCTACACGTACATGTAATGTACTGTAACGGCCTCCGAGTGCAGTCTTAGGCCTGATGCGCTAACCACTTAAGATAAGACTGGTACATGTAGGCACTGGGTTCAAATCCCATTCGTGGAATATTGGGATTTTAATCCAAATACCTAATCCAACCCAAAGCGAGTGCTCTGCAAGGCTCAATGGGTATATGTAATTCCACTTACACCAACCAGTGTCGACTACAACTTGCTTAACAAAAGCTGTGGTATGTACCGTTCTGTTTGTGGGAAAGCCGAATATAAAAGACCCCTTGCCAGTTATCAAACAGGAGTAGCAGGTTTCCTCTCTCAAACTAACACTAAGACAGCTGGAGTTTGTGACCATGACAGACATGCTTGAAACTTAATTGGATATAAGCACATAAATAGTTATAATTAACTAACTACATTGTAACTAACTAACTAATGTCCTGTATCTCCTATCAGCTGGCTGTTGATTGCAGCGTGGTGTGATTTGCCCGACCATGCTGTTGGACCGACATGCACAGGACGATGCATGAAGCCAGCGATGAGCAATAAAACAATCATAATATGTCTCTGTGGGCCGGTAATCAACGCCAGCTGCCTGCACACATGTGAGCACTGCATGCAATTGCCCTCCTACATCTTGTGTATATAACAACTCCAGCGAGATGTGTTTTGTGACTGTGTTTACAAGTGTTTATATTGTCTGCAATCACATTCTACTCACAGTCAGGATCAGGTTCAGTCTATCAAGGCACCTGGCTACTGTTATTTGTCAACTACTGATAAACTGAGATCATAAACATGTCAATTTCTTCATTTTCTCCTATTGTCTATAGTAACTAGTATAGGAGACCTGGCTATGAAGATTCCAGCAGTCATCAAGTATACAACTTCAAGTACATGTTGTATATATGCAGACTTGTCAACCCTCCTGTTTTCCACATCATTCATTCTTTCATCACGCTCATAGACTTTTTCTTGTGGGAAATTTCAATTTTCTAACAATACAATTCCTATCTACCTTTTAACTATGCAAAAAGTTTTTCATTTGCCCATTTTGGTTGATTTCGGTTTCCAACATTATAAGATACACTGCATGTACATCATTATTCTATGAACATCCACACTAACAGTGTTACAGGTCAGGAAACAATCTATTAAATACTGTTCATTACTTTCTTGGTATACAGTTTGACAGTGAACGTAATCTGTGAGTTTCAGAAGAGAGTTACCAGTGTAAGGAAATAACTGAATTCAAGGTGCTTTCTATTATACACAAGTTTGAGAATCCTAGCCATATTGACATTAATGGTTTCACTATAATTTATTGGCAATCATATAAATTGCAATGTTCATGCCATCACTGTAGGACATGTCTATTTGCAGGCAGGGAAGCACATACTTGTCAAGTCAATTTAGACAAATTGACAGCCTCAACAGTGACACTGAGTGAACCTACCACCCATGCCACTGCATCTTGCTGCACAGAATGCCACACAACTCTCACCGTGACAGGATAAAGCAATAAAATGACACTTACAAAGCAATTGTTCCAGGTAAGAAGTTTGTCTTTAATTGTGTATTTCAGTGCAAAATGTAAAATAAATCATGAAAAACTGTGAAGACTTTGGCATACAGCATGTTAATATGTCCAGGTATGGAGGACGATGGTATTAATTTCATTATTGGCTTATTCTCTTTGTGTCTGGCCTGACCTGACATGTGCCTGTGAAAAGGTATAACCATGGGTTCTGTAGCATGTCAAGAAAGTCTCGTTTTATGTCCACTTAGCATGGAAGGTTATTTCAATAAAGCTCCTGGTACTGGGCAGGACAAGAGAAAATGTCAGATTGAAGTCATTTGCAACAACTATATATCAACAGAAACCAACAAATAGTACAGACATTATGTTCAATTTGAAATACATGTACAATTAATTGCGATAGATGTGTATTTTCAAACATGTCATATTTGTGCACCAATATATTGATGGCAATGCCTGCATGCTGTGTCGCTATTGTACAAGACAATCCAAAAATTATCAAAATAATGGTATACATATGTACACACATGGACCAGTGACTGCTAAAACAGTGGTGGCACCATGTGTTCACAAAAAACAATCATATCCTGCCCTACTGGTGGCATCAGTCTTAATTTTGAATCAGTAGCTTAGAAACGTCATTGCACAAAATACAAGACAATTAAATGGTAATTAGTTGTTGGAGGTTTGTTTCAATGTCTAATCTGTCTCCCACCATAGATCAATCTTTTATGCCATCAGCAGAAGAAAAGAAAAATTCCCATGTACATTTAGCTCATAAGATTATTTTTCACACAAAGGCCAAAACAAGAATTTCAAATCAACAAGAAATGTTTAAAATCAATAGGGAGATGTGACAGAGGAATGGTTAAACAAATCAACTACAATGTAACTGTTACTGATTTTTATTACCCATAGATGGAAATCGATGAGGAAGATGGCGTGTCATATAATTTATATCTTTCCTTAGGGATAGATAGTTTTTTGCTTCAAACTCTTGATGTGATGAAACACCATGGTTTTAGTATTAATAGAGCGCTACAGTCATTGTTAATAAATTGCATTTTGCTTCAAGCTCATTGCATTGCCCCATAGCGTGAATGTGAAATTGAGTGTTTGGTCATGGCACAGTAGGATACGACCAAGCTTTAATTTCTTTATTACTCTCTTAATAAATACATGCACATTAACCTACACACTACTCAACACTACACATTACATGTATCTGTCCTTCGAGACATTAATGTTGTCAGTCACTCACTAAAGCTCGGGACCCACAAAATTAATTTCACTGGGGACAGATAATTTGTAATTCCTTGTGACTCATAAGTTATATATTATTATTATCTATATAGTGAATAAGGGTAGATAAGCACCCTGAAGACAAGAACCGCCTTGCGTTCAATAGCGCGGGTGTTCTGCTACCGACACAAAACGTTTTGACACCGGTGTTTGCATCTACGGTACATCAAATAAATGTGATGTGATAGTACACGATGCGTATGTACAGTCAAATTGTTTGTATCGGTAGCAGAACGCCCGTGCTATTGAACGAAGGGCTTCTAAAGAAGTGGACTATAATGTAGCTGATGCTGCTTCCTAATGACTAGGTGAAGGTGACTGTGCCAGCTGAGGACAGGTGGACGTATAATTACAATATGCATACCAGGGCAGTGTTGTTTGAAGAGTGACGGTCTAATTAGAGAGAACATCAGAGTCACCCAGAGGCCAAGCGTGGACATTATGGATGATGAATTCTCTACCTGCTAATTTGTGAGTGCTACAGACCAGCAGTGACATTCAGGGCACATTGTTACAGATGCTGCCTGCCATGTTCCCAGCTCCTACTTCTAACCAACACATTCATCAAAATTACCATGCACAGCTACATGTACATGTACTCGACCTGTTCACCCTAACAAGAGATATACTTCATACACGTACACATACACGTACACGTACACGTACACGTTGGTCAGCAGTTTCACGCTGCACGATATTTATTTTGCTTTATGATTTACATTAATATTTACATTAAACACAAAAAGGGTCCCTGCAACTTGTGGCATATCAAACTGCATGCTTTTCCATGATAATTATAGCAGAATCAGAATAGCATTTATATTTAGGAGCAGTTTGGTATGTTTTTTTGAAAATCACATATTGAGTCCATTCTTCTAACTTTTTGCTATACATGAAAATTAATTTTTTGCTCAAACATTAACCCTAAATAATGGTCTGAAAATTATTTTCATCATGGATTAAAAAGCAAAATTTTCATGATTTTCCATGACTAATTAATGGCCTATTGATTTGCTGGGATGATACACCTACACAAGAGTTCTGAGGAGAGGTACTGTTGTTGTTTAATGACAGAGATCTGTAGCCAGCTTCAGGTGACTGCATGAGAGTGTAAAACAACAACGCCACACAGGTGATACATTGACGGTGACTCTCACAGTGTTTGCACACACCAGCTATTTCTGCATGTTGCTAATCTATGCACATCCCACAATCAGAGTCCACCAATTTGGCACAAACTGTTTGCAGCAGTTCAACAGTTCATGCAAGTAACTCCTGCAGATTTAATCTGCACCAGAGGAAGTTCTGGCTATTACCAATGAAGTTGTTAATTACATTTGCGGTGATCAGACCATTTCCTGGCATTATTAAACTAATCCAATAATTGTAATGGACTTTCTAGCAGTGTGCCCCTCACAGGTTTCTTACAAGGGTCATTACATTTAGTCCAGTCGTCTGGCTACTGTTACTTCACTAATTCCACGGATCAGTGCAAACCGTTCAACTACTCACACCCAATACAACATAAGCCGTATCTGGTGCCATGCAATCACACCAGCCTAAAGTTCAACGTCAAAAAGGAAAGTTTGGGGTGTTTAACAAGTTTTGGGTATTTGTTAAGTTTCTGGTTACCTGGTAACAAGTAAAAACTTTCAGGACCATTACAAATGAGGAATGGAAATGATGTTTTTCTTTGATCTTAACAGCACCTTGATTTTGAGATAAATGTGTGCAAATCAGCAGTGACATAACCTACATGTTACGGTAGTACAGGCACTTCTACACGTTTCTCATAGGCACAAACATCATTCGCATAAACATTTATATAATATTATCAAATTCAGCAGTTTACAGTAAAAAAGTACATTTATCCATATTTATTTATCTTCATGTAGATTTTATTAGAAACTTGACAGAACTATAAAATAAAACCATGGTAACACAAACAAAACTAACTACACAGTGGCCACCATCAAATGTTGAATTGTTGCAATCAAACAAAATTCTTTTCAAAGATATAGAATAATTAAGATGCTGATGATGTTGGATATAATCTTTATCCTGAGATGGTAAGAATGGTTAATTAATTACACATTTGGCCTGAACAGGATAAAGATATGGATGAGACTTCATTAGCATGTTGCGCTTTTTATCCTGTAATCCAACAATATGATATTCCTGCTTATCTCGATAACATTCCATATTATAATCACACATATTCAAATAAGGATTATAACAAGAGTATATAATTACACTTCTTTGTAAAGAAAAACCCTTATTCAGAGAACAATATATACATCTAGCTACAGCAGCACTAAAACTGCAACGGAGCTATATTCATTTACACACAAAAAACCTACTAAGCCATAATAACTATAGCAAAAAATTTAAAAACCAATCTCGACACAGGCAGCCTTTTCAGCGAGTCTGAAAACTGACATAATTAATGTTCCATGCATATGCAACTGAAAGAGCTTAACTACGTTTAATTGCCCATCCATCTTTCAGCAGCCGTCACAACGCACAGTTCACCTGTTATGTTCTCAACAAACACACCACACAGTTTGGCTTTTCTTTGAAAACATTCGTGACACCTGCCTTCAAAACCCACATAGCACAATTTACAACACATACTAAATGGACTTGTTGATATATGTACGTTTTTGAAACATTTTCTCAAGCTCATTACGATGAGAATATTGAAAAGCAGTCTGCGGAGCTAGGTCTGTAGATTGGACGTGGAGCGGAGATTGTAGTTACAGACAGCAGCAAGCAGTAGCTAAATGAGGAAAAGTCATCATAGACAGTTTGTCGGCTGTGAAAAATGATGTGTGAAGGAGCATGGTGGCAGAAGAAAAATGATATAAAAGCAGATTCCTAGCATTTCCTCCCTCATTTGCAAGAACAACAATCCCAGCATTCTGCAGACTTTCTCCCTGGTGCATTGTACAACAATTCCCGCTTCACAGTATCATGTTGTCATATCTAGTTAGCACACAACACGGTCAGCTTTTCAGCTTTTCATAACCAGATTATACTTGTATATACCACTTATTTATTTATTAATTACTACCAGTCTCCCTGGTGCATTGTACAACAATTCTGCTTCACGATATTATGTTGTCATATCTAGTTAGCATTCAACACGGTCAGCTTTTCTTAACCAGATTATACATGTATATACCACTTATTTACTTTCTAATAGTTATAAGAATTATGGTTACCCACAACAAACATTCAGCACATACTTGTGACCACTTTTGATGTACATGTAACAGTTGTTTGGAACAGTGAAAAACATTTTGGTTATAATAAGTGTACAGAAGATTGAACCTCACCTCACTCCCCTCCCCAGGGCCCTTCCCACCCTTCCCACAGGCATGAATGGCAACACACTGTTCCACAAATCACATCACACTGTCATCTATGGACCATGCGTAACATTTATAATGTTTCACAATCTGCACACAGATTTGTTTGACCCCATCCTTCTCCTTCTAACTTTATATAAAACACTGATCAAATGTGGACCTATATTCTTACATGAAATGCAATCTGAAATGTTCTTTTACCCACATCCCACCGGCCTCACAAATATTGTTTGGATTGAGAAACGCATTGACATTGATGCATGGTCCATTAAAGAACTGCAATGTCATATATTGCCATCTAAAGTGTACATGCAGCATGCTATTTGCATGTCTGTATAGGTTTATAACCAAAATAAAATAAACACGCCATCTGCTGTACAGAACACTGAAATGTGCCATGTAAGTGCTTTTCTTAATTTGATCTTCATGTGTGCCTTCAATTCCAGACTGCTCCTCTGCCAGTAACATGCCCTTTTCTGTTTACATGGGCTTGCGTTTATTTTCTTCTACCCCCTCTAAAAACCTATGGGGAGATTACAAACGCTTGTTGTTGTTCATTCTTGTTTATCTTTGACAGAAATTGTATTTGAGATTAAAAATACACATACATGATGGTGTGGTCTGCTTCCATCTTGCTGAGTGTTTTGACTGGCGTGTGATATAATGCAAAAGAAACATTGATTTGAGCTCAATCTACGTGAAGATAAGGAACGTTTATTTGAGGTATAGACTTTCTTTATTTGTATAGAGCTGATGCTGTCACACAACACAATTATGATTGGGCAGCTGAGTCTATAACTAGATGAGGATGAAAGCCAATCGTATTGCCTGTTACAATAAGATCTATAACTACATTGACATGAGGATGTAAGCCAATCATATTGCCTGTTGCAATAATATCTAGAAAATATATATGTAAGATAGAGTGATGTAATCAGATTTAACCAAAATCAAATGTCACTGAAAATTCCCAATCTATCAACTAAAAATTTCCAAATTGGCGAGGAAAAAATTGTTCAATGTAATTTTGTTCCAAATTATGACTAAAACTTTAACCAAATATTCAGTTGTACATGTTTCTGGGCTTGTAAACAAATGAGCTATTGACAGTAATAATTTATTGCATGGGTGAATTAATACACTAAAATCTTTTATTATCCATATAGTTAAGCATAAACGAGTTCGTAAATTCCATACGAAGCACACGTGTAATAAAGATATCTTT
>JAULBR010107068.1:0-20421 GCA_032355825.1 Melanodrymia aurantiaca | reverse complement strand
ACTAACACTAACTTCTGTCGTGGGCAGACAGCCGAGGCGGCTGGACTGTGTGACCACGACAGACGTGCTTGAACCTTGATTGGATATAAGCACGTAAATAAGTTATAACTAACTAACTAATGCTTGAACTTGAGCAAAAAAACCAACAACATCAAAATGTTTAAAAGTAGAGAGGAATAGCGGCATAGCCCTCTGCCTCAGTTCCCTCACCACGGCTCCGACGGCCCTGCTTTATTGTGAATCTAAACCAGTTAGAGTATCCAAACTACCCGCATAATATATCCTGGTAATATATCTGTAAGAAATATAGAAAGCAAATTATTTCATTTTAATTTATAAAATAATGATTACAAAATTTAATGCAGTAGTTTTAATAAAGTATCGTAATTCCACGTCCACTCCCTGATACTAATACAGATAAGGATGAAGTTGGTTTATGTACGAGACCACTGAAGCACATTGATGAATAATCAATGGTTATTGGATGTCAAACATCAATTAGTTGAACACATGGTCTCACAAGGAACTGCTACCACAACGTTGGCTACTCTTACCGATTAGCTTCAACGGATATTTTATGAGCATTTCACTGTAGACAGGATAGCACACACCACATTCTGTAATGTACCCTTTATGTTGACTATTCAAAATTTCGAAATATGTCAAAACAAATTGGAACTTCTGCAATAATTGACAGTCATCAATTCCTTACAATCACAAGACATAAACAATTAGACATTAATTAAGCTTCATACTTATTTGAGTGACGACGTTGACCTCTTTACATCCCAAATAGAATCTTATTTGTTTTACACGTGTTATTATTCTTCAAATACGTTGCATGTTAAATTAATTAATATGAAAACAAACGCCAGTATTTTCCGGTGAATACCCTCAAAACTGCCTTTCCAGCGCTGTAAGCGGGAAGGTACTTTTCCTAGCACGCGATTCCTTTAAAGACTGTAATATTATATCGATGACATGAAACAATCATGCTTTTTAATGTTAGAAACAAATCCAGTACGCTACATTTATTTAATCCACATCTGGCTATAACAAATGTTATAAATATTTGTAGTGGTATCTGTGCGTGTAGTTTTAGAAAACCATTGAAAGTTGTTAGAGAAGATTTTTAAAATATGAAACCAATATTCTATGCCCACACACTTTGGTCGACTGATTAATAATCAATGTGTTCTAGTGGTGTTATTAAACAGACATACTCTATCTTTTACGATTGATTATGTTACGACTTTATCTCAATATGTCTTGGCAATAATGTTTCTTTCAGTTAAATGTATTATTTTGTCGTTTTAACAGTAATGAATTGAATTTTCCCGCAAAAATTTAAACCAATTTCCTGGAAATATAAGCAATAATCTGAAAGCGGACTTAATCTCCAATTTTCCATAGACGAATCGGATTGACAAATTGCATAACCGTATCAAACGAAGCACGGTCGATGATGTAGATATCCGAGGCTATAATAACACATTATATGTTAAAACACTATTGGCATTTTAAACTCAACATCTCACCAATAACTAAATTACAACACGCTTAAGATAAAGCAGTTGCATCTCGATGTATCTGTTTTCAGCTAACACACTTATTTTTTCCATCAGTCTCGTTATCTCGGATCATTAATGGGACATTGGCGAGTTTAAGACGGGACGCAACAGCATTGTGACATGGTTCCTGCATTGTTCGGATTGTGAAGAACATTGACATTTATGCACTGTCCCTAACGCGGCGTTAAAACTGGTAAATGTATTGTATTTTACGACATGCCGTGATTCGTAATAATTCCAGTAGGCTTATATCCAAAACAACATCATTTAATTGGTAATACCATCTGCTTGTTCAAAGTTACTTTAGGGCTTTAAAAAAATATTGTTTTGATCAAAGCTATGCTTGTGGCTTAAAAACTCCCAATTACATGTCTATGAAAGAAGCAAACAACAAAGACATGCCGTTTTCATGGCAAATGATGGCTTCAGGCAACACAAGAGAAATGCAAATTAGACGTTCATGCAGAAAATACAGTTCGTGAAACCGATACTCAGTTTACTCCACTAGTCTCACGTTCCAACCCCACACCGCCGCTCACCGCCACACCGCCACACCGCCACACCGCCACCCCACCACACCGCCGCTCACGTGGGCGCACCGTGCTCTGGATCTGGGGTGGGGTCTTTAATATCAATCTAGTAGAACACACTGGTTCATTCATTCGCATTAGTTTTAGATGCCTTTATCCAATGAAGGTTTAGACACCCCCGCCGTGGGTACGGTCCGCCATCAAAGGCCGGGACCCAATGCCGAGGCTGCACCCAAGATAAGCAGCAGACTGGGCGTGTGGTGGGGTTCTATTATGAACCTAGCGGACCCTTTTGTAACCATGTCCCCGTGTATAGTTTAAAATTGGACTCTAAAAACATGTTGTAGTTAGTGGAGCGAACATTTCCTCAGTGGGGGATGGTGGTCATAACCCCCTCTATCCAACGCCCTTGGCTCATGGTCATGAGCAATTATCAAAGAAGATAATTTGAAAGGACTCCCATGAAGGCCGCGGGATATATCCGGTTTGTGGCGGAACCATGAGACAACTTATTAATTTGTTCAATGGCAGTATCTATCTAATCCGAACATTCATTCATTCATTCATTCGAATCATTCATTCATTCATTTCGTCTAATTGTAACATATTAGTGGGGGATGAAATCGTCGCAACATTTGCTATAACGTTTACATCATTGCTAACAAATATATTCTCCTAATCAAAATGTATAATATCGTTTTGCAAGCCAACAAAATTAGCCTGGTTATAATAATAAATGTTCCTTGAATGACATGTTTAAACTTCAGAACCACGCAAATGGTGCAGTGATCACTACAAAAAGGAAACAGCATTTTATGGTCTTCATCCAGACCATTAGACGAAAGGAAAGCAAGGTCAATAAGAGTACTAATATTAGCAGTAATTCGCGTAGTCTGTGTAATTATTTGAGACAATCCATATAACTGGCAGACGCCATCAATATTTTGGTGATATTTGCACAACAAATCTTCATTAAAATCTTCCACAATAATAGTCTTCATCATCTTATCATTAGTGGCTGATATTGATTCAGAAATTAATTACTAACATGCATTACTATAATATGATCTATTGAAGGATCCAACAAGAATGTTTTGATTATTAAATTTAATAGTCACCCAAATAGTTTCTAGACCATTTATTTCTAAATCTGGCATATGTATACAAACTATACGTTCTGTGACGTAAATATCCACACACCTCCTCTAGTCTCCCGATCTTTGTAATTTGAGGCGTAGTAACCTTGGTATGTACTGTCCTTTCTATGAGAAAATCCATATAAACGATCCTTTGCTAATTATGAAATAGGAGTAGCGGGTATCCACTCTCATACTAACATTAACGTCTGTCCTATACAGTCAGACTCCGTGACGACGACAGACGTGCTTGAACCTTAATTGGATATAAACACGTACATAACTTATAACTAACTAACTAACTACATGTAACTAACTAGTCAAAGGCCGATACTCGTCTCTGCGGCTATAACAGTAATGGTGGCACTGCATTTGGAAAATATACCTTGCCATTTTTACCAAAATGAATGCAGGACTAGTCAAATTTTCAATAGTCAATTTCCCTTCTATTTTGGGCAACACCGTATATGCTTCAGCATATATTATGATGTCTACATATTACAGCATCTGAGATTAATTACGGCATGTTTCATCCTTGTGCAGACATACGCATTTGACAATTCCTGTGTTTTGTCTTTTAGATTATTATATGCCGGTTTTGAACAACGCCATGTCCTTCTGGCTCAGAAGTTGTTTCATCAGGGTTATACTATCGTCAAAAAATCAAATCAAATATTGTTAATCAGAACAAAACAACTATATTCTATATCTCAATGCTTATTGCATGCAACACGAGGACTCAGGTGCAAAGGAGATTTATGATGATGAAAGTCAACCTGAGAGACAATTTCAAGATTTAAGATTTATGCAGCAAAAAGACATAACGACAATGCAAAATACAACATTAACATACATGACAAAAACAATCGACGTATATAGATTGACTTTTATACGTCTTTTAAAGGTATAGACGACAGTGCGCGGGTAAACAGAGCAATAGTTGCATAACACAGTCACTGTATCTCAGAAGTTGTTTCATCGAGCTTATACCGTCCATTGAATAGTGACAAATATCAACAAGTTTTATCTTAGACATTTCACGATATAATTATAGTACATCATTGACTCAGATGACGTCTGGTGCGATACCATACTTTGATCTGTTTCACCCTTTGTAATCGTTTTGCTGAAGACAGCAGACAAACAATATAGTTGTGCTTACAACGGGTGTCACCGGTGGGAAAGATACGCTCAACTTTCGCCAACACCTCATAACATCATGTAATACCCCTTCGAATCTGCCTTGTGCAGAGATACAGATTTGGCTATGTTAATGTTTTGTCGTTTAGATTTGGATAGTAAACTGGCAAATCATAGATTGAAATTGTTGGTCTTGGATACTGGCTGCAGGTGATGGCTGTGTGAATTCCACTCTTGAGACGCCAGCCTCTATATACAGTGTATTGCAGAGTTAAAATAAAGTTTTTGTTTGTTTAACTACACCACTGGGCATATTGATTATTAATCAGCGGTGATTGGATGTCAAACGCACGGTTATATCGGCACTTGGTCACAGAGGAAACCCGATGCCACCCAATAGGCTAGTCTTATCGAATAATAGCAAGGAATCTTTTATATGCGCTTTCCCACAGACAGGATAACACACGACGGCCTTTGATAGACCAGTCTAGGATCACTGGTTGGAACGGGAAATACGTCAACGGGTCCACTGAGGAGGATCGAGCCATCGACCTATCGAACCTCAGGCGAACACTTGCCCAGCGCTACTCCGTACTTGTTTTTTTTTTATAGAGTTACAAGTCTACTCTACAGTTACTTCTCAAATACAAAACGGTTTATACGCCTACTGTCTATTTATTGAGAATCGACTGCAGGAAGTTTCTATCGATGTGTTTTCCTATTGCTCCTGCATAGAAGGAAGGCACTTGACCATCCGACAGCGAAGCGCTGTATGCACGGTATAATAACATCTCTTGCTAGGGACCGCGGTGTCCGCGCTGTCTGGTAACGCCGATCTTTGTTTATTAATTCTGAAGCGATAACCAGCCCCGGATTACTGTCAGCTAAATTATCGGCAGCAGCAAAATAATATAAAAACTCGGATTTTCCATCAATTTTATGGGAGTGATTTTCTATCCGGTTGTTGAGATGATGGTTATGAATATGACACCAAGGACCGTTTCATTGTTACAGAGACTGTGAACAAACAGACCGAACTTGACAGGTGAGTTTATTTCATATTGACATTTGATTTATCTGTTGTCATTAGAGCAAACAGAGTGGAATTTCAATAAACGATTATCTTAGGTTTCAATGTTTTTCGTGTACATGCATTATTGAATTTGATTATCTCGTATTGTTCATGCAAAACATGTGTAATGATATACATGTGTGTGTTGTTGAAATGTATAATAATGTCTGTTGTAAAATGCCAGTACTATGTAAATACGTTTATAGAGGACAAATCGTGGATCACAGCTTGGAACGAAAATAACCCAAGGGGTACACTGAGGTGGAGCGATCCTTCGACCCATCGAACCTCAGGCGGACGTTCTTGCGGTGAGCTACTTCCCGCTCCCAGGCAGCTACTAATGGCAACGACTTGCTCTTGGTAACCTGTAACCGGGGGCCAAATTCATAAAAACTTGCTAAGCCTATAGTTGGTTGCTAAACTGGCTTCTAACTCTAGTTTCTTGCTAATGGTAGCAAGCTTCTAAGTTGCTTGCTAAGTCTATATAGAGTCGATCGGGAGTACCTCTAAGTCATTAGCACGCTGCTAACATCTAGCAACCAACTAAGTTAGATGCCTTTTATGAATTTGGCCCCAGATTATCTGTGTCTCCGTGGTGAGTGCTTAACGCATGAGGTGACTGGTAGGTACTGGGTTCGAATCCCATTCGTGACATATGTTTTTTTTAAATCCCAGTCCAGATGTAATAGAAATAGAGGTTCATAGGAATATATGGGTAGGAGCCGGTGTAATAGGAACATACGTCCGTAGGAATATAGGTCCGAAACAATGTAAAAATGCTATAGGACCTAAATACCTGGGATTCCTAGTCCAAACCAGACTTGAATAAAACGCATAGTTCTTTTCTTACATTAACTCTAGGACTTGTAGGTAATATCTTATTTGTTTCATTCCGTAAAGATCTATTTTATTATTTAATCCATTTTGTTATGATATAACCGGACTTGCATCCAGGCCGGACTTGCTTTCCTTTTACACCTAGTATTTTACATTGTGTCGGACCTATATTCATACGGACGTCTATTCCTATTACACCGGCTCCTACCCAGAGAAAGTGATCCGCAAGGCTCAGTGGGTATAGGTGTACTTCCACTTTACCGACCAGTGTCCACAACTGGTTTAACAAAGGCCGGGGTATGTACTGTTCTGTTTGTGGTAAAGTGCATATCAAATAATGATATCGCTTGATACTTATCAAATAGGAGTAGCGAGTTTCCTCTATCATACTAACACTGACGTCTGTTTTGGACAGGCAGTCGAGTCATGCAGCTGGACTATATTTAAGCATACATGCTACATGTAAATAAGTTATAACTAACTAACTAACTAACTAACTAACTAACTAACTAGTATAATATTATGTTTAATGAATTAAGGCAAGTTTTAGATAAATTTTATAAACTCCCACATCTATTTGCATGCTGGCAATAACCTGAAGGTGATTATTAAAAACAGTGCTAATGGACACAGTGATAAAGCTAATACCGAGTCAATTTTCTGCTTGAACAGCAGAATGGGTTAGACTCTGGGAAGTTATTAGAAGCTATAACACGTGTTATTAGTGAAATCATCTGTGTCTCAAGTCAATGTCAAACATTTGGTAGGTGCCTTATCCACTAACAGTTTAGTATTGGGTAAGGTCCGCCATCGCAGGCCGCTAATCAATACTAAGGCAGTATCCAAAGCAAGAAGAAACAATCGATCGTTCAATACGCAGAATAGCACATACAATTTTAACATTCGTTGGTGGACAACTGGTTGGAACGGAAAACGTTAAAAATGTGTACTGAAGAGAATAGTTCAGTCCCTTGTGTGATAAAATGTGTTTACAAAATTCATGATATATATCGATTACGACGTGAAGCACAAGGGCATGTCGATGCTGCTTTTCCAACGTCATTGCATCAGTCAAAGATTTGAAAGGCGACTATTCTAAATTTAAATGAGAACACTGTTATAGTTAAAGCCGCTGTTTCGACTTTGCTGGACATAGGGCCGTTTTTAATGACTAACATTAACATGTTCTTGCGTAGAATATCAATAGCTGTCTATCCCATATGTTTCTAATCATCCAAATGCTTGAAGTTGTTGCTATAGTTATAACATATTTACGTGCTTATATCCAATTAAGGTTCAAGCACGTGTGTCATGGTCAGGCAGTCAAACTGCCTCGACTGCCTGTCCAGAATAGAAGTTCTGTTCTGTTCTGATAAAACATTTGTGGACACTAGTCGGTGTAAGTGTAAGTACACCTACCCATTGAGCTTTGTGGAACACTCGTTTTGGGTTGGAGCCGGTACTGGATTAAAAATTCCTTATTCTACGGATGGGATTCGAACCCAGTACCTACCAGTCTTAATTCCGACACTTTTAACTACTGCGCAACTGCGCAACATCGGCTGTGCATGATACATGGTTGTCTTTCGCAAATAAATGGTTCGATAACTCTACTGTTTAAACAGTATGTGTGTGTTTATACCGTCAAAAAATCATCAAGATATAGATTTTTTTTTTTAATAATTCTAAAAATGTTCCTATTATTTACGCTTTTCCACGTGCCATCGTGACATCCCGCTTAAACCCTAATCATGGGCTTTACCAAAGGATAAATAGATTTCTATTGCATTGTTGTTCCACATGATAATTGGGCATTTCACGCATCCTTCATGCTAATTATCACTGATCCGCGCACACATGGGAACTACTTTCGACGCGTTCTTATAAGTAAACTGCCGACCGGAGAATATCCCGGTGATCAAAATAACATGTAATGAACTTCAGTTCCAAGCATTTGAGCGAAAGTTATGTGCCTCTAGCCAATCGATACAAATTACTTTTACGGTGACACTGTACAAAGAATCCGTAGCAAATCCAGTGAAAAGCCATTGTGAATTGTGATCAATTATTTAAACGTGTAATTGCCGGAGTGACATGCTTGCGGGCTTGTCACCAACAATAACCATACACCGAGGACGTTGGTGTGTTACGAATGCTACCACGAAATTCGATGCTAATGCTGATAATATTCTCCACTTCCTGACATCAAATTATGAACGAAATCGAGAATTAACTAGCACACTGCATCTCTGAATAATGCATCACTATTTCTCAGTCGTCTCCCAACAAACGGACGCGGCAAAACTTATTTGTATTTGATTAACTTCGTCTGTTAATTAAACAGGCCCGTGTTTAGTAAGGTGGCTGGTGGAAATGCCAGCTCTACTTTGTCGCAATCTCCCTTCGACTCGGCATTATGCAGAGATACGCATTTAGCCATGTCAGTGTCTATTAATTTTGCTTAGATGAAAACACTACCCCGATATATTAAGACCACCATTGGTTCTCTCGTCTATACAAATATACATTTTTGCTATTGAAGGTCTATTTAAGAAATAAACCTTCCTGCAGAGAATCCTTAATACGGGCCTGAATTTAATTATTATTTAACAATTCAGAGAGTCAATAAACACAAATTTAATGAACATATTTCGATTGGTCACTACCCTACCCTTTACCCAGTTCTGGTCTCGTTCTTGAGGTCTAAAGCGAGTATAGCGAGTATAGCGAGGCTAAACTCTTAAGAGCACGGACATGTAATAGAAAATCAAACGGAGAACGCCAATTTTCACCCATCATTATACACATGGTTTGTTTTGTTCTGACCACCATGCATGATTAATGTAATTTATCACCGGTGTGAGGTATTGTAATGCAGTCGAAGGAAAACAACCCAAGGGAGGACTAAAGTTGTGAGAACCGATATTACCCGACGTCGAGTGTTTAATCTGGCTGGGTTGCGTGATTGCATCGTCTTAAAGCAACAAAATGGCGCTTTATTACTTTTCTTGCCTGTTCATAAACATATGCGTTTTTCACATAGGCTATATAGAGATTACTAAACGAATATACATTAGACATTATTGATGTTACACCGAGTTGGATTCTTTTGTAAGCAACGAGTTCTAAGATCACTGATATAATTATGACCGATATTAGTGTAGTATTCTATTTCTTACAAACCCTAACAACCAATTTAACAAATGAAATGAACATTTGCAAGCTCTTTGGTTTGTGTTACTCATCTTAAAACTCGCGAGTGTGCCTCTAACGTTCAAATCTTGCATACTAACTCAAACACCTGAAAGAAGCGAAACGTAACTCATCGCAAGAGATACACTTCGTTAGTAATATTGTAAGTAATAAAATGTAAATAAATGTTTTCTTTAATAATTAAAAATGCTCTATTAGCGGAAAATATGTTACAAACAGCATTAGAGAAAAAAAGATAAAGTGTGTTTGTGTAACGACGCCACTGGAACACATCGATTATATATCAGCGGTTATTGGACGTCAGACGCACGGTCATATTGACACATGGCCTCAGAGGAAACCCGCTGTCGCTTTAAATGCACACGTAGAGTGGCATCTGTCTTCCAACTCAGGACTGTGCCTATAAAATGTCGATGGTGGAAACATCGAAGCCATTTTTCAACGTGATGGATCACCGTAAGTGACATTCGATTCAATTTCCTACTCTGGAACGTGTTTAAGCCAGGCACACCATCAGTCAAAATTAGATTAGTAATGCTTTCCTTTCAGCTAAGACGGTCTCTCAACGCAGCCATTTTACAATTAACCCGTAATGCATAGGTAAATTGAAAAAAAAGTAACACTTTTTGGTTTTTGAAAAAAGAAAAACGGAAAGAAAAGTCAACATTTCAGTTTATTTATATGGATATCGTGAACAGAGTCCTGAAGGAATTCTGCAAAGGATTTGCAGTCATATAACAATATTATTATATTCTGTAATAGCAAAGATTCCTAAGACGTTTTTGTGGACGCTCCAGACGTTTGTCTACATGACTGTCTTTCTGGAGCCATTTTATAATTACACAGGCTGATCGATGGTAGGCAAACACAAAAACTTATTGTTCCATCATTTATTTACTATACATTGTAGCAAATTAGATAATCTCTTCGATATCGGTAAGCTGTTAATACCATATTATATATTGTTACATTTACCTTTTTCCTGTTAATGTTTTGTCTCTTACATTATATTGTTGCTTTCTTGCCTAAAAAACCAATGCATCTACCTACAAAAAGGTTTTTGTTATGGAATGACCCATTTGTCAGACACTCGGTTAGGTTTTTATGGATGGGAAATGACTCATTTATCTCGTATTCGTGTTGGTGTAAAGGACTTGCATTAACTGTTAAGATTATTGATGTCTTATTGATGCTACATTCTCAAAACAAACGACACATTTTTATTAACTAACATTCATAAGTTAACAACGATCAATGTCATCTAAGCTGATAACCCACCCCACGTCCCACTAGGCTGGACTAAACTTTGACAGGGGCATATCTACAAAAGATGCATGCATGCCCGCCTTGCGTACCGCCTCTGACAATCCTGAGCGGATACTCTACGGGGGTGGGATGGAGGACAGAAGTTGCACCCAGACAATTAAGACAATAGTGGTATGCCCCCCGCCCCCACCACCCACACTCCCACGCGCACACGCTTGCTATTGCATCGGAGAGCAGGATGGATTAGCGCTCGTCACAGCGAGTCAGAAAAACACACGCCCAGGCAAAGCCACAAGGACAAGTCACACTGTAGACAAGTAGTCAACAGTAATGAAAGTTGAGTAGCGCTCACATCCCACGTTTCTAAACGCTAGAAACTTCGCCAGCAAAGTACCGGGCAATGCCGAAGACGAAAACACCAACATTGCAAAAGCCCTAGGTCAGGCGGTCGGAAGTCTGTGTTGTCGACAAGAGCACGAAATACACGTCCACTTCCGACTTCTGAGAGCTCTGGGAATGCGCTGAGCTAATCCCCATTAAGATGTATAACTTGATATAGTAAGGGGTCTTGCATCCCTCAGTGAACCGGAGATCTGTGTCAGTCGGAACTCAGTTTCTGTCAGGTATAACCAAGCTGGTTCGGTCATTGAATAGAGGATAAAGAAGTTTAGACTTAAAGTGAGGCAACCCTAACAGAAACCTCAATAAAAGATAAAGTTCTTTTTTTTTATGTCAAATACACGGTTTATTCGACACTTGGTAACAAAGGAAACTCGCTGCCACCACATAGACTACTGTTACAGAACGACAGCAAGCGATCTTTTATGTGTATTTTCTCACAGACAGGGTAGCACACACACCACGGCATTTGGTGGACCAGTCATGGATCACTGGTTGGAATAGGAAATGACCCAAGGTGCCCACTGAGAGGGATCGATCCTTGGACCATCGAACCTGAGGTGGACGGCCTTGCGTTGAGGTATCACTGAACTAAAGAAGAAAGCTTCCGGGTCATAGTTAGAGGTGCACCGACAAACTAATAAAGAGTAAAATCAACTACAGTTCTAATCGGTAGTTAATTGTGACAATGATTATTTATATAAATACTGTTACATATGCCCAATGTACTTTTATTTATTCAGCTGTTGTTATATAAGGTAGAGTTGAGGTTGAAACATTTATAGGGTACATTAAAAAATACAACTATAATTTTCTTACAAAATGACGGTTACTACATCAAACATTATTTAACTCTTTTAAATGTCATGTAACACTCATTTCCCTGCAAGAATATTAAATGCAAGGTGCTAATCTCTTTATATGTTAACTGCCTCGGTGGGTTGATACATTAATTATATGAGTTTTATTGAAAAATGTTAACATTGTCAGCAATGAGATTGATTTAGTATAAGGTAACCTTGAGCTACCTCCCGCTCCTAGAAACCTTGAGAGCTAAAGTTGGAGATATTGGGTCGCACGGAGCACTCTAATAAACCACAATGCCATGCATCAGCAAGAAGATCTAAACGGATCTTTCCGCACCGTGGTGCTTTTAGAATCATTCTTCTGAATGGTAGCAGATTTCGCGCAATGAAAAACAACGCTCTGGACAATATTACCACTGCGTAAATACAAACCATGGCGATGAAAACTGCATGTTCAACGTACTGAAAGCTGTGTTTAACGGGGTGAAAATTGGACAAGAATCCGTTGACGTTTGCCACTAATAAGACTGTAGCGAGTGTCGTCTTTCTACAGTTGTAATGCCTTTGAACGGTTTGTTTACGGCGAATAAAGTCTTGCACTGTGTCTACTGCAGGCGAACAAATCCACGCGTGTCTCATCAGTGCTCATTAGGATCAAACCGCGGATTAGCAACCAATAGTACTGACAAGACTGAAGTGAGCATATCGGGTGAATTAGATGCAGGAATGTCCTAGGCTCACCAACTTAACATACACAGCTCTGAACGAATCAATTCTGTTTCCCCGCCATCAGCAGGCAGGGTTTCTCTATACGACATGGTTCCATTTACCATTAATCCCAATTCATTCATTCATTACTTGGCGAAAATGTAATTTTTCACAAGTATATTGATGGTTGTTTGTTTGCTTGTCTTCCTGTCTGTCTGTGTTAACTGAACTCCTCCTAGACGGCTGGACGGATCTTTTAGTGGTTAGAATCTCTAGAATCGCCATTGTCTCTAGTTGATACTAAAACATATATTTTTATGATAGGTCATAGTTTACGGTCATAAAGTAAATGAATTGTTTTTAATATTTCATTCCATATCTTCTGTGGATTTAAACTCAAACCACATTATGTGCAGCCTATTATCTGGGCGAAAAACAAGAGTCATAGTCAGAAGGTCATCAGTTCAAATATCAACGTCGTGTGTCAAAGCCCAAAATTGGTGAAATGACAATTTTAGATTCTATGAATTTTATTGTGAATTTAGTTACAACATTATAAGGCGAACAAAGTTTGTATTTCGTGTTTTTACGTAATGTCAAAGTCAAGGTAATTAAAATGTGTTTAAAGATTTATTTGGCTCACTAGCAAACATTTTACTTACGATCAAACTTCACTCATAAGTACCTCATAATAAGGTAACTAAAATCAATTTGAATAATTATTTTTTTACTTATTATTCACCATTTGGCATACTAACAAGTATTTTACATACTAACAAGTATTTTACATACTAACAAGTGCTTAACTTACTATCAAGCAGTTTACCTAATTACTAGCATTATTACTAGATCAAGGTCATCCACCTTGTGTCCAGTACTTTTCGTCAAGTCCGTCGTAGCTATGCCCGACGTCTAGTTTATTCATTCATTCGTTACTGCCCAGGATCACCGACTTATTTTTTTAACTACTACTACTATAGTACTAGGTTTCAGAATAAACACGTATTATGCTGAATCGCTATGGAAACGCACACACTTATTTATAGTCTAATGTTCGGTGTGCGTGTGTAAAATATATCTGTCTAGCGCACACGCAGACTTTGTTGCACAACAGATTTGCGACTTGTAATACGTATTAATTGCCAAAACAACAAATTTATTACAAACAATTTATTGAACGAATCAATTGTCTATCGATAACCATTTCGCAAAATTGGTCACAAAAGCTTGATATTACAATAATCGAATAAATACTATCACAATGATTAATTTGAACTTATTACAAAAGCCACCATTATATATAAACTCACAAAACCTGCAATATATAATTCTGCATCGATTTTTAACTAGAAACTCCTATTTACATAAGTATATTATTTAAACGGCGAAACATAGATATTATAACGCTTTCGCTAGATTACCGGGCCACTAACGAGAAATGGCTTCTGCGCACGCGCATTGTAATCACAATATCGATTCGATACAATTATAGTTTACCTCGTTCAATTTGCTATTGAAATCAACCCACACAAGTTTACAACCTGATCAATTTTAATTCGTGAAGAGATCAAATGGACGACGCACCACGGCACCAGTCGGAAGTTGATTTTCAGCACGTAGTGAATGTGTCACGTGACAATCGTAAAGCAGACGTCACTTTCATAACTGTATCCTGTTTATAAAATTTGCTGCTTATTTATGTCTGTGGGAAAGTGCATATAATTATTAAACATGTCTTGCTACTCATCAAGAGTAGCGGGTTTCCTCTATAATACCAACACTAGCTTCTGTCTTAGACAGCCAGTCGAGGCAACTTCACTGCCTGACCATGGAAGACGAGCTTGAACCTTAGTTGGATATAAGCACGTAAATAAGTTATAACTAACTAGGTATGTAATATGTTGCAATGCTGGTCGCTACAATGAGAAAAGGTCGTTGTTTGCACTATGCACACTCGGTATGAAAACAAAATGTTCTTACTTGAGTTTCCTAGTTTTTGAAGATCGTTGGCTTAGGGACTTTGTTTACTAACAACATTATTCTGAGGTGAAGGTTCACGTATGCCCCATTTTATTGTAATGGCCCGTTAAACGGGATTTCACGATACGTAGAATCGGTTTATGGCATGCATTATTAATTCATGCTTTTCTTTTTATCTTCAGTCAGCACCACAAGACAGTTTGGAAGTTTGACCACTGCAAACGCCGGGTGATGCCTACAGGGAAGAACCACGAACAACTGGACAGGAAGACATTATTATTATAAATTATTACCAAGTTACACTCTGTCCAGCTAATCTCTGTCACGAGGAACAGAGCTAGGTTTACCTACCCTTTAGCCACTGGACGGCGTATGACATTTGATTTGTGACATGCAGGAAATCGATATTATATGCTACATATAGTAATCATGGAATGCTTAATTTTTAGATCTTGTAATAATATGTCGGAGGAGGAACGTGCTCTGAACATAACGTTAGTGAACGGGAGGGATTTCCAACTACAAACAATGCCTTGGATCTTCTTGATGGTGGAGGTCACCCTCAATGTCGTTGTCGTAGTTGGAGATATATCATTGCTGTTTTTATACTTCACAAGAAAGCTGTTGGGCCAGGCGACTAACATCCTCGTGTTTTCCGTGGCAGTTGGGGACCTCATGACTGCCGTTGTGACTATTCCACTGGATATTGCGCAAAAGTTTGTTTACGACTTGTCTCCATATTTATGTAAAGGTTACTATTATTTTTCAAACGTGGCGAAAACTGCAATAGCGTTTTCAATTCTATTTTTAGCGACAGAAAGAATACTGTCATCTATAAATCACAAACTGCGCCCTCTTTCGGCTGGAAGATGTCTGTTCTTTACCAGCCTCATTTGGTTCTTTGCGGCTTCTTATAATATTTGGTCTGTGGTGCTTTACCATACTCAGTACTACGTGTTCCAGAGGGAGCCGCTAACCCACGTGGCGCTGTGTTTCATCTCCCTGCAGTTCATGGACGTCTTCAAGGTCTTCCTCGTCCTGGACTTCCTCGTCATGTTCCTCCTGCCATCGCTGGGCACGTTGTCGCTGTTCATTTGGTTCATCACTAAAAAGACGACGTCCTATCAGCCAGGACGGCCGTATAAGCCGTCGATATCGGTCATAGTGTTCACTTTTGCCTTGTACGTGTGTTTCGTTGTCAGCCACTTCCCCTTGGAGGTGACCATGTTCCTGATAGACCACAAATCCGCTCTGTTTCTCACCAACGATGCCAGTGCGTTCAGATTGTTTCAGTTGTTTTCCTTTTCTCGAGGTTTTTGGGATTTGTTTGTGTTTGGAACGTTTCGACATTACATCTGTAGGAAGGAGAAAGTGCTGGCGCAGATGAGGAATCAGCAAGAAGGGGTACAGAGTGAAGGCAAACTGTCGTTGGACGTACCAGTGCAGCAGTTTTCAGTCAGTCTGTTAGACAGCGATCAGGAGATTTCACAGAGGATTTCAAGTGGTGACTCCAGACGATAGTGCACGGTATGCGATTGTGGGTAGTCCGACCAACTCATGATGTCAACATAATTAACAATAAAACAAAACAATGACTCGTGAATGTTATTAAGTATGCATTTTTTATCTTACGCTATCACCAATATTTGGTTAACTTTCTATATATACAGTACTCTGTTTACTTCTATAATTATAATTATTTCAACTATGAAATTCTTTATTAAACCTTATTATAGGGGCATTTCATGGTATTTGTCACGTCCGTCACAATAGTTTTTCATAATTTTGGTTAGTTAAGACAAAACACTATGTTGTTAGATAATTCAACTGTTAGGAATTTCAATTTGCAGTACAAAAAAACAAAAGTAAATCTGATAATATTTGCATTTATTTACATAACAAAGAGAAGCAATCGTGACGGACGTGACAAATACCATGAAATGCTCCTATATCAAATGCTTTACGGTAAAAATGGATCAGGTTAAAATGGCACAAGTAATAATGGCTCAGATAATTATAAAATGACACGTGACTTTTCAATGAAACTGGCGCGATAAAAAAAATTATTTTGAATAAATATACTATAGGCTGTCGACCAATCCCACCGCTTTAAATCAACTTGATGTGCCATTTCTATACCGAAAAGGCTGTTGTGCCCTTTTATATATATACCATTATTACCTGTGTCGTTTTTACTGTGCCATTATTTCCGGTAGCACTTTTACATATCCAGTAAATACCTATTCGTGCCAAATATCCAAACAAAGCTATTGAGAAATGGCTGTCGATTTCTGTATATCCAATTATTGAATGCTCGTTAATAAAAACGTTATTTTCACATGTTATTATCATCATTGTCCTAGCGTTGTAATATCAATATGGAGTGAAGTCCAGCCTTACGTTCAATAGCGCGAGCGTTCTGCTACTGTGACAACGTTTTGACACTGATATTTGCATCTAAATTAAATGAATGTGATGTGATAGTACACGTACATGTAGTTCCAAAGCGCTCGCCCTATTGAACGTAAGGCTGTTATATAATTATACGCAGTGCTTTCAACAGAGAGAATTACAACGATGACAAACATGACAAATTATCTCAGTAACTGTTTGGAGTTCTGTATCTAAACAAATTACATGAATTTCAATTTCACTCTCCGCTATATTAATGATCTTATATCTTTCGATATTAGTAGGACAGCAGATCACCTACCATTGATTTACACACCGAAGTTGTAAATAAAGGAAACAATAGAAAGTAGAACATACTTTGATCTTTGCAGTAATTCAAAACGAGACAGGTGTATACACAAAAAGCTGTATGATAAAAGGGATGACTTCGTCATTCCAGTAGTCAATTTTCATTTTATTTCGAGCAACATTCCATCCGCTCCGGCAAAATGACATAAGAAAAATACCACTACACGTGAAAATAAAGAGACGACCACATTGACGGCGTATTGCGATATTCCCAATTGGAAAACGCAATTGTCCTACATTAAAGGCACACTCTCGAGTTTTCAGACGGACACTGCGATACTAATATAGCATTGTTAGTTACTACGGCTAACATTTACACATCTTATTGCCGTTATATTAATATATGTATATCCAATGCATTAGTATGGTCCTTGGACTTTTGCCTACAATAATTTAGTACGATACAAACTATTTTAGACAAAAGTACACATTAAGCTACTATAACAAATTGGATGACCACAAACATATACATGTAGAATATACATTTATTGATATCGTAAGCAATAAGATGAAAGCAAATGTTGATTTTAATACTAAGAATTTCTCAAAAAGCCAATAACATATTACATATAGCATTAGATATGCACGTCTTAAAGCTCGGTAATGAGTCAATTCTGAGTGTGGCAAAGTTGGCAGACGTTAGAACCGGGCTTCCATTGTTATTGAAATCACACTCCCGAGTTTGAAGATGCATGCCCCATGCAGACCATGCGTATTTAATTCTCTTTGTTACAAGTTTCTGGGTAATAGAGCATTTTTTAAGTACATAATTATTACAATTAAAATTTTCTTACATCTTATGGCTTACAATATCAATATGTGTATATTATAATATTATATGTTTCTGGTCATTCAAACTTTAATCTATAATTTGTTTAGACTAATTTGTATCATACCAAATTATTGTACGCAAAAATCCCAGGGCCCTACTAAACTTCTACAAATGCACTGGATATACACATATTGATATTAGGTAGTAAAATGTAAGTATTAACTTTAATAAATCAAAATACTCCATCAGCAAGAAATTATAAATAGCATTAGATACGCACGTACAGGGCATCCGTCTTAACACTCGGCTGTGTCGCTTTAACAACATTTAATATACATGTACTGTCAATTGACTTTTCAGATGAAAAATAAGCTACGTTAATAAAAAAAATTTCAGCTTAACGCTCGATAAACAGAAAGAATAAAATATCGGTTAATAAGATCTAATGTTCATCAGGGATATGTTAATAACAAACAGGTTAGGTTACAAAACTAATTATATGATATAGGTTAATAAGAATTCGGTCTATATCTAGATGATAAACGCATCATCGAACAACCAGTTTTGACGTTCCCCGGTAACCACCACACGATGTTGAAAAGTGAGAGGCTGAAAATACATAATATTACTTTCAGCTCGTCAAAATTGTTAATTTACTTCACATAGCCGACCATGCATTAATTAATGGGAGCAACTCGCGTTAAAACGACATGCTGGCAATTATAGACTCTTCGACCCGGCATTCAAATTATTATTCCAAAATTAATACTGTTGCCGCTTTCGACACATTTTTTAGAAAGTCCAGCCAAAAGTTTGATTTGTGGCCTATATGTTATCTAGTAAAGTCTTTGTGTCATATATATCAGTATATATCATCTACAGTCAAACCTGTCTTAAGCAGCCACCCAAGGGAGTAATAAAAGTGGCTTCTTAAGACAGGTAGCTGCTTAATACAGGTCATAATGCACTAAAATTAATGATTTGGTGGAATATTAAGGTGACCCTTTAAGGCAGGTGGCTGCTTAATACAGGTGGCCGCTCAAGCAGGTTTGACTCTATATGCATAATTATGGTCATAAATATAATCAAATTAAAACAAACATTGACATGCGCGAACATGTCTCAACTCAGCATACATGTATAAGTCTTGGTGCCTTGAGAAGATATATTTCATAATCATAAAATATTATAATGTATATATTGGTTCCTATAATTATTGGCTCTTATTATTTATGTCTAGATAGTTTTCATTTAATGTTTATTTGTTATATACACGTACATGTATATTTGATTTGGGTCATGACTTTTTTTATCACATAGACAAAATATTTTTGATTAATTATTGATGTCAAAATGTTTAACGATTATTTTAGTCTTCAAATAAAAACAATAATGTTAGCGTGGTTGTTGAAAACATTGGTTCTACCGAAGAAAATAGTAACAGAAATGATTTTGGTAGCTTTAGAAGAAAATGTTTCGTGAGATACATCCAAAATCGAGATATCCATTTTTTGGAATCTGTTTTATAAGTTTATATTTCAGAATATTTGTACGGGAATCTATTAGTTCCACGTGAAGACAAAACCCACGTAGGAGATAAAAACTCCTGCATATATGAGTTATCTTCAACGTACGATTTTTTATCTCTTACGTAAGGTTAGATACTTTGTTAACTTGAGACTAAATTGATTAGCCATAGTTGTGCCCGCGTATCTGATGTCATGTAATGAAACCTTAATCCAATTTATATCCCTTACCTGACAACATACATTAAAAAGCAATCAAGAAAAATAGTTTTAAAAAATACCAAAGAGAATGAAGACTAGAAAGGAAAGAGAACGAAGGAACAGATACCATATAATAATAATTGCAAAAGTCATTCAGACAAAAGAAGTCTGCGTTCTGAATGTGCACGCGTAATAATGATACTCCGTGCCAACACAGGCTGCAGCTGTCAGCCGATCTGGGTGTCTATTTTCATATAAATCACAATTTCTAACTAATGCTTAATTCACATTTGGCCTGCGACTGGTCTACGGAGCCCGTATCCTGCCCGTATACTCCTTTTCGTGCGGCCTCCGTGAGATTTTCGTACGGATTCACGGGCGCCGCGGCCTCTACGATTTTATTTAGCGAGAAGTTATACAAATTTTTAAAAATCGTAAGCCCGTAGCCCGTAGACATGTCGTAGGTGACATTGCACAATCCCCGCACGGGCACAGCGCGGAGGC
>JAULBR010107057.1:0-10589 GCA_032355825.1 Melanodrymia aurantiaca | reverse complement strand
ATATCGTAGGTTTTACCACGATAATTTTTAACGTTGGTCCAATCAGATTTAGCGTTATAAACTTGTTGAATTAGAATCATTATTGACAATGGATTGCAGTATTACTGAAAGATTATCATAAGGAGAGAAATCTCCATAGAAAAGTGTGCTTCTTGCTGTATCATCTTTATAGACTACTCACTTTTGTAGCTGTATTTAATTGGTCTTCACTTGTATCACAAGCCTTGGACATGTAAAGGTTGTTTATCATGTTACACTGACTTATATTATAAAATTTAATACAAGTGCATTATGCAAAAATTGTTTATATACATGTTTATAATACCCAGTATATATACTGTGTACTTTTGGCAGTGTAATAAAGAAGTTGGAAGTACAGTAAATATCAGTGCTTTGTATAACATTTTAGGATTTGTTTATCTGCTGGATTTCTAGATTGCAATTTAATGACACTTGTTGACTTTGAACCCTATCCTAAAAGGAGATGACCCCCAAAAAAGCAGGAAATTTTACCAAAAAAACTGAAGATTTGGCCAAAACAACTGAAGATTTGACCCAAAAAAAAAAAACTACATTCATAATACATGTATATAAAAACTTAAAATATTGTTTTACGTAAAAATGTGTAGGTTTTGAAGCCATAATAATGAGAACAACTGTAACATGAGAATAGAACTCCACATCCACTATTCTTACTTGGGCAAATGGTGATTAAAAGAACAATACACTTTAACTGATTACATATGATTTCAGAAACCTAAAATAGCCAAAATGGGCAAATGAAAAATTTCCTTCGCACTTTTTTTATTGAAAGGTAGATAAGAATTTTATTCTTTTAAAATAATGATTTCCCAGAATTGATGTAAAATTGAAGGTATTGCCAGTTCTATGTTTAGAGAAAACTGATTAAGTACAGAATTATTAGAGCCTACATTATTATGTATATATTTACAGGTGGCTATTTGAGAAAAGATAAACATCAAGATAGCTGCAAGTCAGAGGTTCATTATGGCCACTTTCTCTTTGATCCGGATATGTTAAGAGGTCAACCATTAAGAAATTTCTAACAGCTTAAATGTAAATTGTACACGTGTGAACAATAAGTATTTGTCCATTTTCAGGCAGTAATAAAAATACCACCAGAGGTTATACTTAGCTTAATTATGCGTTACACTCAAGCAAATTACAAAGGACAGAGTTCTTTCAATTTTCTGCAAAATTACCCACAGCTGTAGAAATGTCTGAATCGTTTGTTCTGCAGGTGTGTAAATGATTTGCTTGTATACTTTGGAAACATAAGACGATTTACGGCTTCGTGTGCAGTTTATATCCCGGTTCTTTACCACTGCAGCATTCAATATTTTATTATTTGTTTAACGGCTCTACTGGAACACATTGATTATAATTAATCAGTGGTTATTGGATGTCAAACACATGGTTATATTGACATGTTGGTCACAGAGGAAACCCGCTGCCACCACATAGGCTACTCTTCTTTGAATAGATATAACTATTTAGTATACGTCATTATATCCCATTACAGTACAAGAATGTCTGTCATGTTCATGGATTCCAGCTGCCTCGACTGCCTGTCCAGGACAGAAGTTAGCATTAGAGAGGAAATCCACTCCATTTTGATATGTAGCAAGTGATCTTTCATATGCACTTTCCCAGACAGGACAGTACTTACCACAGCCTTTGTTAAACTGGTGGTGGACACTGGTCGGTGGAAGTACACCTACATGTACATGTACTCAAGTCTTGCAGAGCACTCATTCTGGGTTGGAGTCGGTACTGGGATTAAAAATCCCATACGCCACGAATGGGATTCAAACCCAGTATCTACCAGTCTTAATCCCGATGTGTTAACCACTGCACTACAGGGGCCGGTTATATTGACACTTGGTCACAGACGAAACCTGCTGCCACCACATAGGCTACTCCAGGATGTCAAACACAGGGTTATGTCGACACATGGTCTCAAAATACGCTTACTACCACCACCTAAGCTACTCTTACAAATTGTCATGGATCACTGGTTATGTGAAATATCCCAACAGGTCCACTGAGAATCGATCCTTCAACCCATTGAACCTCGGGTGGACACTTTTGCACTATGTTCTGCTTCTACTGGAAAAGGATATTGGCAGTCAAGGGTCACAGTGGCCCCATTCTGAGGTGCAAACAACATGACAAATGCACCATTAAATTGAAGGGCAAAGTGCAACTATCTGTATCTTTTGTTCATCTTGTCTATACATAAACTGATGGTGATGTGAAATCAAATCGATGTGCAGCTACACTTTTTTATCCCACTGTTCATATCCTTTGTTTTCAAAATATAAAAACAACAAGTTTTATTAACATTTATTTAATGTACGTAAAACAAAAGTATAGCTATTTACAATGACTAAGTTTGATAGATTTTTATCATGTATGTACATGTACGTACTAGTATTATATACATGTATATACAAAATATATATTTTGCTAGTTTATTTTCATTTTTAATTATCTTGTTGCTTTTAATGGGGCAATACAATAACTACATTCGTTATCATGTCCAAATTACAAGAAACTGCAAATAAAACATGACTTATTAAGGTAAAATGTCTTTATTTAATTACAGTATATTTTCTTCAAACTTTCAATAAAGATGTATATAAGCTTGTATTCTTAACCAATCGAGAGAGTACAGCTAAAGTTGTACATGTTTTGAGGGCCATAAACAGTTTTGAGGAGTAGGTGCTTCTAGAGTAGCTGTGAACATATTACTCTTCACAGTACAAGTTAACGTAGTACCTGAGCTGTTAATGGATGGTTTTTGCCCCCTGGGGCCGTATTTATCAAGCGACTTAAGTCAGAAATAAGGCTTAAGTCTAAGAAAAACTTACGTCCTTACGATTGTGATTTAAGTTCTGAGAAAAAAACAACCCCTAGACATAAGTTTTTGACTTAAGTCTTAAGTTTCCACCTGAGGTGTCTTAAGAATTCTACAAAACTTAAGCTTACCTTATTGAATTTAATGAAACTTAAGTCAAAACTTAAGAAAAACTTAAGTTGTTTGATAAATACCGCCCCTGAGCTTATTATAGGTCAAATACGGTAACTGCTATATAATTATTTTATACAGCATTGTTGAGAACAATTTAAGGGATAACACTATATAGGGATGGAATTTATATAGGGATGGAATCAATTAGCACCAACATGTTCAAGTATAACGAGAAAGTGTCATGCATACTACAATTTTCAGATTAACTCAATTGTAATTTTTGCGGTTAAATGACAAATGCGAATAGGACCCATTTTATAGTACCGGTAATTGATAAAGATTAATAAAAATATTTCAATCACATGTATGTACGTGACAAGCAAAACTAGTTTAATTACATTAATTATTTATCATGTTACAATAAAAAAAGAATTAAACAAATATTTGGGCGAATAACACAAAATAATAGACAAAACAAGTGTAAATTACAACAGAGAATAAATAGTTTAAAAGAAAAACATGAAAGACACACAAAGTACATTAACAAATTCCAAACATGGTATTGAGATAGCAAATTATTTATAGAAAAACATTTCTATTCAGCAATGACAAGTTCAGTATTAACAGTGGTTTATGAACCGTAGCAGTGACAAACATAGATAGAAACAAAAACATGCACCAACTTAATGTCAATAATTAGCACGACTCGAAAATGGAATATTCCACAACAGGTATAAAAGTACATATACTTATGTTATAAACTTCTGGCGTAACCCATTGATCGTTAGCTACATGTCATTATTTGTGTTTATACATTTAACGATATTAAAATATTTTCTTTTATTATTGTGAATTTTGTAATAATCTTTGTTTTAAGGAGAAAATAAATATCTATCTTATAATCTATAATGTCAACTGAAGAGTGTGATAAACATGGACAGAGACCCCAAAAAACATGCAACAACTTACCAAAACACATTCAATATGAATAGTGTTTGTATCAATTTTTTATTTCTGCAAAACCTTAATACATGTATTTGCAATGTTACGAGCACTCTGTCCACAGTAAAGGGCTTCTTTCTAATGATTATTAATCGCCAGTTTTATTTCATTACTATATCTAGTTACAGGATAAATTTAATTTCTATGTTAATTTTCGTTTTTAAAATTTGGACAATCTAATTACTGTCCAAACAATTTGAATGCAAAAGATGTTTTGAATTTGCTTTATTCTTCACTTTCCTAGTTACATTGTGTTATATACTAGTACTGTAAATCAAGAAATATTAGCAACCAAAGCAAAGTCAATGACACACAAAAAGCCATGAAATTTAATCGAGGACAGCTGATTTTGAACACTAATTGCATACTGAATGAGGTAATTTATTAACATCACCATCGTAAAATAGAATTTGATTGGTCTCACTAGATATAAACATGCCAATATATAACTATGTTGGTGTTCACACTTACACAATAAACAACGTAACCTCCACCAACGTAATGAGATGAAGACAGATATCCAGAATGATTTCATATATTAAACTAAACTGCCAAGAACAAACTGCTTTTGTCTCGCAATTACATAACTGAGGTAATTTATGTGAATTGCCATCCTATTAAAAAAAAAAATTGGAGAGCCAAAATGCATGTTATCCTTTGACTTCTGTTGCAAGTGTGTAAAAACACATCCAAGGATTTACTTATGCCAGCCTTAGACTAAAGATTCCACCAACTGAGTTGGCCAACTCACCGATCCACGACTGTTCAAGTTGCAAGTCTCGGCTCAATTCTAGTTGTCCACAACTATGATGGAGTTTCGTCACGTGCAAAACATTAATCGGGTTCAACACTAAGTTATTCCTTGGTCTGAGTGTAGCCACAACTAAACACTACGCTCAGTTGCTCTAGTGCTTCCTCAGCCAAATAAGATATTCATCGCAGTGCAGTATTTTGGTTACGTAACATCATCCTCAAGTTAAAGATAAGTTAGTTTCTTTAACACACCTCTGGAACACATTGATTATGAATCAGCGGTTATTGGATGTCAAACACTTGGTCACAGAGGAATCCAGCTGCCACCACATAGACTATGCTTCTTTGAATAACAGCAAGGGATCTTTTATGTGCACTTTCTCACAGGATAGCATACACCACGGCATTGCACTTACAATAAATATACATCATGCAGTTGACTTACAATAAAAACGACGTCACGTTTTATCCCCAGGTTAGTTGACAGGCTCAGCATACTAGTTGGGAGTCGGATAATATTCAATGCAACTGGTGATTAAGCCAATTCCACAGGTAGAATCCATAGACTAAGGAGAACATAAGATAACAACCTCTCCACTTTATGCAGCATGCATAGATCAATTAGTCAATAAGTGCAGGGTTTTGGATGGGTTTGGAGGTAAAAGTATTGACACCAATGATACAAATTAATAAAGCTACACATCAACAATATATTACTGATTTATTTCTACATGCATTTCAAATGACACCATTTATGTATTGCACGCTAAGATTTATACATGCCAGCAAATAAAACAACAAATTCATTATATTTTCACTTTCAGACATTAAAGCCATCCCAACATGTAAATAAAAATGGTTACAGGGAATACACCTTTAACATTATTACAATCTCAATTTTGATGTGAATGTATGCGGAGCTTAAAAGTAATGGTTGCTTTAAAAAATATATTCAAAAATATTATGACTCTTTGTCATTAATGTAATATTTATTCTGCAATTATTCTTTGTCTAAAATTGATAACATATACATTGATTTGTCCCTGCAGAACTCAATCTAACCTTTATTATGCTAATACTTACATTGAGAACTAGAAAACATGGCAGATACTGTACATACTCATGTGCCAAACGAAATGCATAAAATACCTAAATGTTATGGGTCGATACACACAGATTTAAGAATTTCAAATCATGCCTATAGTAAAGCAGGGAATTATATAATTATTAACTGTAAAACGGGTAATACACGCAGCTGTATATTCATGTGATTTAAAGAACGATCAACTCGCGATATGTAATTTTTGCGTTGCATAAACACCATTGTTGTCTTTTTAATGGTCAGCATTGTTAGTCATTATTTGCGTGAATGCATTTTTCGCGGTTAAATAACAAACGCGAAAATAACATGCGAAAAATACCCATTTTACAGTATGTTGGTTCATGAAGAATGATAGAACTTAATTGTGTAGTGAGACCCTTCTAAATAAGTCTAAATCATCTATGGGCAGAAATTGGGTAGTCATTAAGTGCTAGGAAAGCGGTGATCAGTAATACTGGAATAGTGAATGTAATGAAACATGTCTCGACACTGCTGTAGAGTGGCTCAATTATTCTAGTGAAAATGCCACATCCATAGAAATGCACTGTTTGCACAAACTTGTTTCATTTCTAATTACTATGAGATATCACACAACACATCAACATAATAAAATATACAAATCTAAGCCCTCTATTATATAACAATTTATTCTTCAAAACAAGTCACTAATATGTTTAAATAAACATAAAAATAATATAACATAGGCCTTAAAGCTCAGCTTAGTGAATTGGCATAACAATGGCAACATTTCATCAAGACCATACAAAGAACATACTTTTTTTTACCAAAACCTGCCTTGCGTTCAATAAGGCAAGCGCTCGCGAACTTCGATCGTGTACTATATCACATTCATTTAATATTAGATGCAAACACCGGTAACAAAACATTTTGTCTCGGTAGCAGAACACTCGCCCTATCGAATGCAAGGATGTTCAGTAATTCTCTATAATTTGAAAATGTTAAAGAAAATCGGTCATGGCAGCCATCTTAGATTTTCAATAAGCCTATAAAATAGAATGTCCATAACAAGTTGAAAATGCAAGTAAGCCGAGCTAAAAATATAATATTCAGCATAGGTTATACTTTGGAAATGTGAAATACGAATATACAAATAACAGAACATGTGTTTGTGGTTTTTAGTGAAATAAAAATACACCTAGTGTAATTTATGAAACAGGTGTTAACTGCTTTCCAGAAAGAGTGTTTAGATCATATAACCAGATAAAGAGGCTTAGTGGGCGGTTTCTGGGGCTTGTTTCATTTTAGACACGTTCATGAGAAATATATAAACAATCCATAATTCAAAGAACCCAAACCAACCGTCTCTAGATCTATTCAAGATGGTGGACTTCCGGGTCACTCCAGACAATATTGGCCATTGACAAACCCACATTTGACTTACGATTTCCACAATTATTTACATGAGATTAAAATCCCTTTACAGGTTGCACCTTGTGTCATAAAGATAAGTTTATTAGTATGTGCACTTTTGACACCCAATAGCATATATTTTTGGTGCTGGGGTGTCATAAAACATTCATTCATTCATTAGTACGTGCACAGATATCATAGACGATCGATACTAATAAATAATACTGCTGGAATGCCCGATATATTTTTGTAAAAACTTAAAATCTTTAAATGAATTCAGTCTCATTTACAAAAGAATTTAAGTAAGTCTAGAAAGGGTTAAATATAGACTTCATCTTGTCAAATGAAAGTAACTGTGATAGCAGAGAAAAGTTCAGCAGGTAATAAATAAAATGTGTACAGGTTTAATATAGGATACTATCACTATCAGACTTCATTTGACATAGACTTGCATCTGCACAGCAGACTGAAGTAAAACCTTGATGCCCGGCATGAAACTGCTGATCTCCGAGAAGTTGCCCTGGCTGATCATCTGTGTGTAAACGGACAGGCTAGAATTGTAGTCGTACTGTTGGATAGCTTGAATTATTTGGTGAAGACCAAGCAACACATTCGGAGAGAGCTGGAAAAAAGAAGGATTTAAAATCGAATTAAATATTAGTTTAAAAGATTTTTGGAAACATTTAAGGTAATAAATTGTTAAAATGACGTAATTAAACACTCAAGTTTCAAAATTTATGCACAGATTATTTTAATACCCGGTTTTTGTGTATGTGTGTGAAATTTAAACAGGCATCATGAAAAAAAGCATGTTACATTATTAATCTCGTTCACAGTAATTAAAATAATTGCTATAGAATTAGTCGTGATAATTATTTGTGTCAAGATTTATACATCCACTACTAAATTTTTAAGATATAAATTTACTTTTCAACCATTTGTCAAATTAATGTTAAAAAAGAAGGGACATAAACTTACTGAACTCTCACGCAGACGGTCATATAAAAGTTCTAATTTTCTAGAAACATCTTCAAGTTTTCTCTTCATTTGCTGTAAAAAAAAAGACAACAAATAAAGAATAATACTTATTTATGGCAAAATTATGTTGGACAATATAAAATACATTTTAAAAAAAGAAAGAAATTTCAACATAAAAAAGGAAAGCAATTTGATTATCTATTGTGAGTTACAAACCACCGTAAAACGACGTCACCAAAATCATGAAAATATCATGTATATTCAGTAGAACTATGTTTCATATGTTTATTTCCAGAGCTGCATCAACATGAAACAAAATTCTTTGTAAATTTCAGGCCTTTCCCCACCTATTTTTTAAAGTTGCTTAAATTTTCAAAAATTTAGCTACAATATTTTTTTTTTTTGTAAAATGCACGAGTACAAATTTTATAAATTAGACATTGTATAAGGCTGGATAACTGAGTTAAAGGCCATTACAATTCCCTTACAATAAATAGAAGTACTTAGTTAAGTAGGTAAGAAGTAGTTGCCCCCCTACTCATTATGGTTCTGGGGAAACCCCCTGGGTGTTAAGTTGATATTTAATATTTAAAAAATATTTTGAAAGCGCAAAGATTAAATGTTAACTCACAGCATTTGATGCCATCTGAGAGCAGTTTTTGACTAGATTATCAAAGATGTCCTGCAAAATGATGTGATCTGCTGGTACCGGACCTTTCTGTACAGGCTTTGGCGGTTCAGGGGCCGGAGCAACAGGCTGCAAAACATACCAAACATACAACAATAGGAAAATACACACGTGGTCCCAATTCTGTTGGGTTAAAAGTTCATTCAGTATTCTCGCTCGAGTGGCGTTTATCACATCACATCAGAAAGTGTTCCACACTAAATATACGATGCAAAAGTTTACTCAGTATACTGTTAGCACTGTCATTTTAGCATGACTAGTGTAAGTAACATGCAGCCCTCACAAAATTCGGACAATTTTACGATGGCCATTTTAAACAAAATATTAAAATAAACATAATTATAGTGAATTGCAACATTGAGAAAACTGCAATCGATTATCATGAATAATTAGATATGTAACTCCGAGTGGAATGGCAACAGAAATGTAAAAAATAAATAAATTGTGATGGCAATAAAATAGTTGCAAATCAATTTTGTGCCAGCTTTTACAGCGGCATTGCTAATTCTCACGAACAATTTCGAAGGATAAAATGAACATGGTACAAAGCCATTCTTATCATTCAATTCTTATAATCCAAATAAAATTCTATTTTCTTTTATTGTTAACAATAAGAGACCAATAGGAAAACAATTAGCATACATCTAAAATTACGACATAAAGAAAAAGAAAATTCCAAGTACTTGCCAGACACTGCGCTATACAGAACACACTACAAATTTATCCATCTATTCAAGCATACACAAAGCCCATGAAGCCGACCATTCTTTATGAAAATGACAACACTTTTCTAATGAATACTTTTATTATACATAACAAATTAAAGCCAAAAACACTTTGGTAGAGAAATGTCAGCTGTTATTATAATACATGTATATGCAATGAATGTTTGTAATTGGTATAAAAATTTAGTTATGTACTCTCATAGTCCTGATCTATTTTTTATATATACATTACAAATAAATAATTATTGACAGATATATTTAATGATAAAGTTTGTTTAACAACACCACTGGAACACATTGGTTATTAATCAGCGGTTATTGGATATCAAATGCACGGTTGTATCGGGTCACAGAGGAAACCCGCTACCACTTCGTAGGCTACACCTTTTCGATTAACAGCAAGGGATCTTTTATGTGCGCCCCATGGCCTTTGATGAACCAGTCATGTATCTACTGAGGATCGATCTGTCAGCCTATCGCGGACAATATGCTGTGCTTATGTTGGGTTTCACTGGTGGGGAAGGAAATGTTAACCTTTCCCAAACACCTGGTATCATCACTGCTTTGGCTGTGATTCGTGAGTATATATAATCTCTACTGTTGTAATATCCTTTGACTTTTGTTTTGTGCAGTGATAAATATTTGGCCATGTCAATGTTTTGCTGTTTAGATTTCTTCAGAAATGCCTGGCCAGCACAACAAACATGTGACAGTACTTCCTGCTCAGGGTATAATCTAGACCATTTTTATAGGGTCTGTATAAAGAAAAAACTTTTTATTCAGTATACAAAATTAAAATTTGCTTTAGGCTGGCTTTCCATTAGTCCGGTTTTACCCGTACGGCTAGCCGCTTAGCGGTTCTAGCCGCACGGCTAGCTCTTTTCCACCGAAGCGTTTATAACAACACGGTTACCTCTATGTGACGTCATTAATTAGTAACGCAGCCATGATTTCTTTCATTATATAATTTCTGTG
>JAULBR010107046.1:0-10590 GCA_032355825.1 Melanodrymia aurantiaca | reverse complement strand
CAGGTTTGACTGTATATTGAAAGTGTTCTCAGTCCATGAATGATATAACCATTATGAAACAAAGTCTGAGCCAGAAGGACATGGCATTGCTTAAAATCGACAGAGAGCCGTATTTTAAAACTGGTAGACACTAAGTTCGAATTCCAGTACTGGCTACAACTCAGAGTGAGTTCTTCACAGACTCAATGGGAATAAATGATGTACTACCACTCACATCGACCGGTGTCCACAACTGGTGTAACAAAAGCCGTGGTTTATGCTATCCTGCTTCTGTATATAAAAGATTCATTACTGCGTAATAAATAGGAGTAGCAGGTTTACTATCTCATAATATTAACACTAACACTTGTCCTGGCAAGACATTCGAGACATCTAGGCTGCAGACCCAGGACAGACGTGCTTGAAACTCAATTGGATGTAAGTCATAGCTAACTAACTAACTAACTAACTAACTAACTAACTAACTAGCTAACTAACTAACTAACTAACTAACTACCGGTAACTAACTAACTAACTAACTAACTAACTAACTACCGGTAACTACCGGTAACTAACTAACTAACTAACTAACTAACTAACTAACTAACTAACTAACTAACGAACTAACGATGTGTTTGCTGCTCACATTATCGGTCTTCCTATTCAGTATTGTATTGCACTGATTACTGTAATGTATTGTATTCGCCTGCCTTCATTTGCTATCTGAATAAGCCAGAAAGCTCATTCAATTTCTTCATCATTTTCAAACATGCATAAAACATACCCCAAATTTAATAGCATTAAAATAAATCACATTGTATACATTTAACATTTCACTATAAATAAATTTTGTGTTGCCTGTATTTAACAGTGGTCACAAATAACCATGATTTAAATTGGTTTTCAATGTAAGATCTTATTAAATGATCACTCCACAGACATATTGTACATACAATGATACATGTACATGCAGTAAGCTATATTGTATGCATGTGTGCATTTAATTGCTATTGAAAGAGTAATCTCTTACAAATTCAATACATGTTGCATATCATTACGTACATGTCTTGTCAATATTATTTAGGTATTTAAAGCAATGTTTATCCAGTTACTTTTAACAATTATGATACATGTACATGAATATACATGTCATTGTATGCTTTGTTAGTAAAGTGTTTTTATTCATATAGTATTATGTAGTGTTGAAATTGAGCTCTTAGTGGTTATTATGAAACTGTGTGTATGTAGTGTTGACATTTGAATAATCTTGTGTTTTGTAGTGTTGCAATTGAGCTCTTTATAGTTATTATAAAATAATTTGTTTATATTAATATATAGTGTTAAAATTGAGCTATTAATTATGAAATCATTTGTTAAACTTTATGTAGTGTTAGAATTGAGCTTGTAGTTATGAAATTATGTGTTTAAATGGTGTTGAAACTGAGCTTGTAGCTATGAAATCATGTGTTTATATAGTGTTGGAACTGAGCACTTTGTGATTAAGACATCAATTATTTATTATAATTATGTACTGTGTAACTCAGACAATCACTCAACCATCATTACTAGGTTTAATATTTTTCTTCTAAATTTTCAGTTTTTAGAAAATTTTGCCTTAGTCCTATATATGCAACAGAGAAGAAACGAGTGTGGTACGGAGTTGTGACGAGATCAGTATAATGCTATGATGCGGGATTTTCCAAACGGATTGTTGGATGCGAGATTCACATACACTTGCCATGAAGCATAATGGGTCAAGGATTGAACCATTTATATTTAAGAATTCTGTTTATGTATGACAATGTGTAGTAATTGTGCAATTACATCTTGTTAGTCGAAATGTGTAGCAAATTGTGTTAATAATTGACATTGTTCGAGGCTAGGCATCATAAGCCAGTGAGGTTAATGATCCATGTATGCATTGCATGTACGTCGGACATGTTTCTCCATCAGACATTTCAAATTATCATTCTGTCTGTGACTCCATGGTAAAGATAGCCTATGTGGTTGTAGAGGGTTTTTTCTGAGACAATGTGTCTACATAACCATTTGTTTGACACCCAATAACCAAGGATTAATAATAATCAATGTTCTTCAGTGGTATCAATAAAGAAATCCTCTTTATGTTTTTATCTATCTGTGAGTGCAATGATGGTAACTGTTATTTTCATTCATTCTGTCATGGCTAGATATTGAGTTATTTTCCTACTTGCACTACTACAGGTAAATCCTCGCTGTTCGTGTTTGAAGTGGTTACTAGTAAGAAGTTTCCAAGTCTAGACAATCTGAATTTGAAACTCCTAAGTTTCAAATTCAAAAATAACCCAACCCAACTCAGTGGGAAAAGATATGATCGCCTTTTGGAGACACTTGGTGTCATTACTGTTTATCAAAGTAGTTCATGTGTGTATATCAATACAGATTTGTTGAACAAACAAAATTTTGACTCTTAGTATAGAGACGCAGTTTGATAATTTTGATAATATTCGTATTGTTAGAATTTTAGCACATCCGTCTTGAACTCTAACCAGTGGCTTTAATGGCTTTGCTTTGGTGCAGACATATATTACATATTTTAAACTGAGCACTGTTTTTGCATTGTGTGATGTCAAAATTTAACAAAAGCTCACTGGCTTGTGGTGCTATCTACACACATAAGCATTAGAGAATTGAAGTTTGGTAAGTTGACATTTGAATGGGATGTACGTGATTGTTGCACTTGTGATCGTAGAAACTGGATGTGGTTTCATACATGTGTTATTCAGGTGAGATGCAAAAACATTCCACTAAAAATAGACATTCCTTTCTAGGAACCTTTTTATACCGACATTTATGAAAACCATTACACATCACATTTATTCTTGTGTTTTGTATCTTATTACTATGGTACATTCATTACACATTTTGTTTGTTGATATTTTATATTAAAATTACTTTATTTCCTTGTTATTACTTTGTTTACATGATTTGCCTTCACTTTTGAGATTACGCAATGTTATAACATTACACTGTTATGTTTAATATTCCACTTCAGATTACCTAGTAATAATTATATACCGTAAAACGAGTAATATTTGCGACTTTATATTTTCGCGAATTCAATATTATAATATAATTATATAAACTTATTTGCACAAGTTGCATAATACATGTAGTAGGCTAAATATACACAATTCCAATTCCTTATTTTTCAGAAATGACTAATAATAAAAGTTATATATCTCACAAGTAGTTCAGATGATAATATTGTTTGGATGCAAGATATGTATCGTACTGCATATTCGTACTTAGCAATGTCTGTTTTATTGAATAAAATGTGACTGTTCAATTGTTTGTTACATGCAATATTGATTTGGTTCAGATATTGGACCACAGACAGACAGACAGACAGACAGACAGTGAACGCCGATCTGACCATGTTCACTCAGTATTGGACACAGCCTTGACACTACGTCTGTGTGTGTACATGGTACCAGACTGTTCACACCCAGTGTGGGGATGGGTGTTGAAGCCCAACATATTGGGCAGTTTGGACATTTTGGGCTTCAACAGATGGGGATGGTGGGTAGGAATGTCATGAACATCGTGTGCACTCATATCAAAGTTAGTCAGTCAGTCAGTGAGTCAGTCAGTCAGTCAGTCAGTCAGTCAGTCAGTCAGTCAGTCAGTCAGTCAGTGAGACCATGTCGAGTCTATGTACTAGAATAGATATATTTGTATAGATCTGTAGTTAGTTAGACAGGTAAGAAGCACTGGATGATGCTGCTACCTCCATCGATTTCGCATTTCCACAATCTCATGTTTAACTGAGAAGCTAAATGATGTACGGGCATAATAATATTATTGTTTAGTTTCATATGCTGCTGTAATAATAATATTTATTATAGGCTTAAGTAGGCAACAAAGTGCATTAATCAGTCATGTCTGAAACCTTCAATTACATGTGAATACAAACTGTCTATGATGGTAGGATTCGAACTTTCTGTACTAACATTGATTTTAAGTGCGTTTACGTTTTTAAATTGCATGTATTTATTACTGCAATGTCGTACAAATCCTTAGGTATACACCTTACCAACATGCTTCCAGTGAACAGAACATAATTATTTTATTAAACTGTAAAAATATACCTAAACATTATTAAAGTCTCAATTATCAACTGACATGAAAGACAGATGCTGATATACAACCTGTTATTCCATATCTAATGTGCTGGGAGAGAATAGTTACCATATTTTACGCAGACAATTTAATATAGGAGATTTAACCCTTGTAAAGAAACTTTACATTTAAATCATTTTAACCTTGTATAATTTACACAAACATTATTTACAAATACACTTATACTATAGTAAGTAGTTTGAAATATGTAAAGAAACTTTACATTTAAATCATTTTAACCTTGTATAATTTACACAAAAACTATTTACAAATACACGTATACTATAGTAAGTAGTTTGAAATATGTAGCTATGGAGTAGATCTTTATAATACTCATTCAGAATTATATACAGAAATACATTAAATATAAATATATAGATAGTTTGTTTGTATATACACTTATTTATTATTTGTTGTGCGTATGTACTTAATTTAAGGCTGTGTGAACATAAATGATTATAAACCTTGTTTTATAGATTTACAGTATATTAATTGTTTAAATTAATTGTATTGTTACATGCTTCCGTGTTCGACAGCATTGGTGTGTGTCAGACGACAATGTTATCCATAAGTTATCACAAATAGTGTTGTACTGACTTTGAAACTTATTATTCCAACTTGGTTTATAAGACTAGAAAAATCTATCTAATATGGCGGTCTCAGGGTACATCAACCAATCACAACATGTTGCAGACTAACACGGACACTCAAATAGACCAATCATTTGCTCCCTATTATTCACAGAAATCCGTAGAAGATCGTGTCTAGAGATCACTCATGAACACGCTGAAGAGACGGCTGATGATGACAGTTGTTTTGTAACCTATGGTAGAATAATAAAGTAAAATTTCCGTGGCAGTTTGTAGTTGGTGGAATCGCGTACTTGGAGAGATTCCGCTGTGCAATATAATTATACATAATAAGAAATCATTTGATTTGAAGAGGTATTTAGATAACTCTACATCTATTACGAATCATTTTGTGAAAGCAGTATTTGTGGCATAAATAAACAACTAATGTAGTTATGTAGGGAGTTCTAGTATCTCTCATCAATGTGAGAATAGCAAAACGTAATGTCCAAATGCATCTGATATTGTCAAGAGCTATTTTCAGGTTTAGTACTGTTGCCTCCAAGAGCAGATAATTATATATTTGAAAGCGATGATAGTTTTCTTATTTAGATTTCTTGTAAAGTTCAGTTGTAGTGACTATGACAGAGGCGTGTTCACGATGGCGAGATCTCGCGAGTAATTTGACTGGTACCAATCGTAGTCTATGATGTCACATTCATTTAATATTAGTCTGTTCTGTTCTGATATGATCTGCTACAAACGTTTACCACCACGATCAATACACCCTGAGCTTACACGTTGTCCAACCCATTATAGGCCTACGGGTACTCCAACCCATTATACGGGTAATCCAACCCATTATACGGGTACTCGATGAAAGAATACAAATGGAGATTTCTTCTGAGTTCAATCAAAACAGAAGTTAATGAACTGATGATTATTTTTAATGAAGCAAACACTATTTTGCATAATTTAAAAATTATATACAATGTATATAATAATTTATTTTGCTTACACAATTAATTAATTAATTAATAAACTAATTAATTAATTAATGGCATGCTTGTTGAAACAAATTTGTTGTAAAGTTTCACCCCAACAAATGAATAAAGACGAATTGAATATTTACATTTCTTGTCCAGTTTTAATAATTGACTGGTACTTTGTCATAATTGAACTAATTTTGTAACATATATCTTCAGATGGTGCACAAACAGTAGACTAATAATTCTTTAAATAATATTTTCGAGTTTGCTTTCCATATGGATTTTTCTTTTGTATGTTCTAGGCCCTACTTCAGGTTGTACATTCAAAATTATAACTGGGTTTTTGTTTATTTCATTAGATCAGTTTGTTCTGTTGTAAATATAGCAACCGTCTTGCCAGATCAAATATTAAACGTAAAACATTATTGCACATTATATTTGTTTCAATTTATTTGAAATTTGTGTTCCTAACAAAGGCGATACAGGAAATGGCAGCATTAAAAAAAAAGTTATGTATCTTCATTGATTCTTGAAATTATATAAAAATAAAACCCCTCATTAACTCATTATATAAATACATGTACATAAATTTCTCAAAATAACTAATTTGTACATTGTTCTGGTGCTTTCCCGGGACTAATATGACATTAAATTGAGCGTCAATGTTTTTTTATATCATGTATTTTGTAACATGGATATATCCCGAATTGGTTAGCGTACCATTGTCCGTTATCTGTTCTCTGTAATTCCAGAGCAAATTCAGCATTAACATATGTCATAATACATGGTGTGGTCAATGTTTTAAAGTTTGAGTCTTATCACAAGATAGCATTTTCTAATACGACTAACCTGTACTATTTTCCCTATGCTTAAATTGTGTGTACTAGTTGAACCCAAACACTAAATCGACTGCTTAGAACTATTTATCGTTCAGATTTCGCCTTCATTTATCAGGTATATTTACATCGGTTACTCGATATAAAATCATTCGTTAAGTCATTTGTTATAATACCTCATCTGGGGCGGTATTTATCAAGCGACTTAAGTCAGAAATAGGACTTAAGTGTAAGAAAAAACTTAAGTCTCTAAGATTGTGACTTCAGTTCGAAAAAAAAACAACCCCTAGACATAAGTTTTTGACGTTTTTGACTTGGGTCTTAAGTTTCCTCCTGAGGTGTCTTAAGAATTCTACAAAAACTTAAGCTTACGTTGTTGTCTTATACCTTATTGAATTTAATGAAACTTAAGTCAAAACTTGAGAAAAACTTAAGTTGTTTGATAAATACGGCCCCTGGACACAGACACTTTATTATTTGTTTTGTTTTGTTATGGAGTTACTTTTGAAATAATTTGCGTTATTTTACAGCTGACAGTGCTCAATGTTTTTGTATCTTCACATTCCTTTCCTTCGTTGTATTGTTATACATTGCTATTTATAGTTCTTTATTATTTCCTTTATGTACTTTTCTTCAATTGATATACATGTTGTACATGTAGTGTGAATCAGATATTCAATTTACACCTGGCCCCGTGCTTATAAACGTCTTAAAGTCTATACTTTAGACTTTAACTTAAGATTCAGACTTTAATAAAGAAAATAGTTCTTATAAAATATTTAAAATCTAGACTTCAGTCTTTAGTAAAGTTCAAACTTTAAAGCTCAATGCAAGACTTGAAATTAGAAAACCCAACAAAACTGATCACTTCAATCTTTATGAAGTTAAGGCTCTAAGTTTAACTCTGGAGTTCACACTTTATTAAAGTTTAGCATGAAAAACGTTTATAAGCTCGAGGCCTGGTGCATGTTTGAGGATACAGCTTTGGTTTTTAAATGAGAGCATTGAATACACCTTCCATGTACAAACTCTCATAAAGAAAACCAAAATTGTCAAAGTGACCAATCCCATTACGTCTTCATTCCAGAAATCTAAAGACCATCATATAATACACATTTTATTAACTTGATAGTATAACGGTGGTGACATCAATGCTCCCCAACCTTGACATCATCAAATGTTCTGGGGACAATAAAAACTTTTTAAAAAAACAAAAAAACTTGATAGTATAGAATAATATAACTTTTCCCTGAAAGAATGGTGGCAAACTGATTGAGTGTTTCCATACAGCAAGTTCTCTTATTGCACCATGCTGGAGATACAGACCCATTTTTCATCAATAGAAAGTGTTAAATAGTTTGTAGTGTAAAAACAACTTATATCCCTTTGGTATGTGTATTTTAAGTTTGTTTCGTTTATTGATTAATTCTTTAAGTGAGATAGTATTTATAATTGGTAAGCAGTGTTAATTTAAAAAAAATATAATAATTATTTTGATAGTGTAACTTATACAGTTGTATACTCTGATTAGTTAAACATTATAAAGCCATAGTTTAAGGAATAGTTTAAAATGAGGGAGTGGGAGATAACATTATATAATCATTATTTGAAAACAGACCCCACCTATATCCAAATGTGTCCGTGTACATTGAAGTTCGCCAAAAGGCCGAGAGAATGTTCACACCCAACCTCCAATCGTTCAAGTATTAAACCGCAGCCCTGGCAGTGTACTTATTAAGTCATCATTATTGTGTGTGATTTTCAGTCATCTATATTTGTCAAATTGTTAATACGTTAATGTGATGGTTTTTGTTTGGGTCTGATATGCAATCACTGTTGTTCTACCCTTTTAGCAATATTGTGTTTTTATACTCTAGTAATCTACTACCAGTTATTAGAGTACGTTAGCTACAGACTTGGCTCCACTGATGTACAATGTATCTTTGCGTTTTGTTCTCTGCAAGTATGAAGTTTATTTAACTGGAAAAAACCACAATTATGTTTTGTACAATTATGTATATTTAATGCCTTCATGAAGAAAGCAGTATACACTAGCTTTATTCATGATCTAACTTGACGTAATACTGCGAATACACACACTGCGATTTGTTTAATGTCCTGGAAGGTGGGGGTGGGTAGGTGCGTGGGTGGGGGCAAGGTTAGATATAGGCCTACGTTGAGATAAATATTGCGAATAGTGAATTCTAAGTACAATATAAAGTTAATTATTCTGCGCCTGTAATGATTAGAGATTTAGTATATATTTTGTGTAGTTTTTAAAGAACCTATACAGAGATGGAAAAAATCACTTGTTTTGCGGCTTCATATAATAAACGAATCGTAGGACTCTCGGTTCCACACATAGGGCTGTTTTGTTTGTTAAAAGACTTCGTTTATTGTGTATGTTAATATGTATGGGTTAGTTGAGAAGACCTGGCAATGAACAGGCTTATGATATTGATAATATACCGGAACAAGTCGGCTTTGTTGTTAGTGTAGTAATAGTGCGTTGCATGTACAGATCTGTTGCACCTTTTAAATAGACACATCATACCGACATGTTGATTGATCTGAAATAAAATACTTCAGTAGATTTCTTTGTGCTGTTAGTTCTTTTTTCCACTCATCTACGGGCCCGTAGCCAAAGTGGGGCGCAGGGGGGCCAGGCCAACTATATATACATGTATATTGGTTTTTTTTCTATATATATCCCCCCCCCCCCCCCACCAGTAAACGTTTTCGCCCCCAACACGCTCAACCCATCCTGGCTACGGGCCCGCTCATCTATCACATACAGATCTCATCGATGGCTATCAAAATCAAATATCTGAACACAGAACATTCTACAGAAAGGTGATATCGTATGTGCTTATGAGACACTACCACTTGGACCATATGATAACGTCTGAAAGTCTTTTTTAGGATATATTCAGTATATGCCAATTTTAAATCTATGCCAAGATCAAGGTAAAAACTAAATGTACTTTTCTTCCGTTGTTTATTTTATATTTAACATTTGGATACATCAATGGAAGGTGATCTGTTATCCTGTTATAATTTAACGATACTAGTATAAGATCATTAATATAGCGGAAAGTGAACGTACTGCTTAGACATCTGTGTAATGTATGTAATATACCTAACGTTGGTTTGTTTAACGACACCACTAGAGCACTGATAAATAATCAGCGCCTATTGGATGTCAAACACGGTTATGTTGACGCATCGTCTCAGAAGAAACCTACTGTCAACACACATGGGCTACTCTTACCGAATAACCGCAAGGTTTTTCTACGTGAATCTTCGCACAAACAGGATAGCACACACCATGATCTTTGACGAACCAGTCGTGGATGACTGATTGAAACGGAAAATACACGAACGGATCAACTAAAGAGGATTTCTCATTCAACCTGTGGAATCTCTGGAGGATGCTATTGCGATGTGCAACATCGTGTTTCAATGACAACGATAATAAAAACAAGTTTTCAAATGATAATTCGATGCACCAGAAAGGTATTGAACGTTGAAACTGCATGCATACTATAATGGCAAGGGACACGTTAAAGCTCTTTGGCTTCAAATATTAAAAAGGACGTTCTGAGAAACGTTTAGGATACCATCATATACAGTCAAACCTGTGTTAAGCAGCCCCCTAAGGGAGTAATAAAAGTGACCTCTTAAGCCAGGTGGCTGCTTAATACAGGTCGTAATGCACTAATATTGATCATTTGGTGGAATATTAAGGTGACTCCTTAAGACAGGTGGTTGCTTAATGCAGGTGGCCCCTCAAGCAGGTTTGACTGTAGTTTAGAGATGAGTTTTATATTTCTAATAATATCTATAATAATCGTTTTAAAATCAAATCCAAAGAAAATAATTTTTAGAACATAGTCTGATATAGACGTTTATTACCTTAGATAATATATGGTAGCTCGTTTAATACCCTCTATTTATTAAAAACAACTCGTTCCAAGTGGGCAATACAATACAATATTTATTTACACTCTGGCCGTTGATCAACGGCATAAGAGGACAATATACATAAAATATAAT
>JAULBR010107035.1:0-10590 GCA_032355825.1 Melanodrymia aurantiaca | reverse complement strand
TATTTTACAGGCTAATAAGAAATATTATATCTTCAATTCTTTTATATTGTTTAGACAACATGTTGGGCTAAATTTTCGAGGCGAGTTAATTTCAAGGTAACCTGTCCCACATGGCCAAATTCAAGGTCAAAGTAAAGGTCAAAAGGTCATCACTATTTTTGGAATCCTTGTTGTATTACCTTTCTATAAATATCTATTTCATCAAGATTGACCAATTGGTTACTAAGATATGGTCATTTGAATATAGGCGGCGACGCCCGTTTTGGTCAAAATCGCCCAATTTGGGTGGGCTATATCTCGGAAACCGCTGGTCCGATCTATCTAAAAATTGGAATATGATCGTTTTTAGCCCCAAATCGGAGAGGGTGAGGTGACATCCATTGGGTGATTTGACGTGGAATGACCCTATGGCAGTAATATGTGATGTTATATTATGTAAATAGAAGTCGTCATATTATGTAAATAATAATTATTATCAATGTTTTATGTTAGGATTATGGGAGGTGGAGGTTGAAAGGGTCAAGCCAAATCCGAACTGGATTGTCAGAAATATGGCAATTATAAATGCACAGTCCCTAACTAAAGACGTGTACTGTGTAGGAGTTCCGTTGGATTAATAACTCATATACTACATTTGTTAACACCTACACTTAGGGGAATACCCCACTGTGTTTTCTGGATATTCAGGAAATTAACTCGACAGGATATTAATGCAAAAAACACCCCTAGAGGTAAACGTTGGTCTGTTTAATGACATCTCTGTAGCACATTTATTATTAATCTGTGGCTTCTGGATGGAAATCACATGGTTAATGTCGACACATGGTCTCAGAAAAAAAGCTGCAGGCTATGCTTACTGAATAGCAGCAAGGGGTCTTTTATGTACACTTTCTCACAGGCAGGATAGCACACACCATGATCTTTTATATACCAGTCACGGATCACTGGTTGGAAATGGAAATAACCCAATCTATAGGTTATATATTGTACAATTTCCATATGGATAATTAGTAACGAGGTTATCAGGTGTTATTAAAACTCGTTTGACAATTTGTTCAGGTGCGTGAGTAGATCTAATTTGCACTTCTTGCTCGGTAACCTTATCCTTTAACAAGTGTAATTTTGCATGTAAACAGTTAAGTGACAAACGTGTACAATTTATTACACCATTTTCTTTAAGGATACCGGATTTCCTGTAATTCAATAGATTGTAGGTTATCATGTATAAGAGAGGTGTGACACCACCTAGCTAATGAATGTCCGAGTATACTTGGATTATCTTCACTTCTTCAATTTTGTGATTTTCACGATGATGATCAAGAAAACAGACTTGTTATTTGGAAAATTGTATTTTTAATTGTAAAAGTTATCTTTATTAATATGAGAAAAGTTAATGTTTTTAACTCATTAGACTTCGCTGTATGCTATTAAATATTATGTATCTTCTGATAAGTTTTCTTTTGATGGGGTGCTTTATCAACTTTAAGGGGATTTGTGGCGCCAATCTTTTATGTATAAAAGTGGACCTTCAAACGAACTTTAAAATAGGAAGAAAAAATTATTTCTCACAAAAGTAGGCCTAATTTTTTTACAATAGTAGACCTAATCTTTTAAGTAACACTGCCCCCGCAAAGGCCAATAAATAGGCTTCGCCGCATGCGATAAGAAACGAAGATCAGCAGTGCATGCACATAAGATGATATACATAATAACCCCACTGTACCCAAAATATACCTAAAGTATGTATATATGCGTGATATTTGTTGTATTCACAGTTCAACGGAGTTGGACAATTCCCAAGTAACTAACCGACATTGTGTACTACTAGTATACACCGCTTGGCCTTTGAAATCTATATTTTACCTTACATGTATACCGGTATATAGCTCAGGCTTAAACAGCTTGAATTACTGGCTTATTTTTCTATAACACCTTTTGAACTTTACAAAATCTCCTCCCACAAACGCTAATAATTATTTGTAGCTCTGTCTGTGTACATTTTTCATGCTTAATTGTGGTATTTTCTTTTGTTATTGGTATATTTGTTTTGATGTGGTCACCTGTGAAGTGCGGTGCTCTGATAATAGCTAGTGATATACATAAGTGCAGTAAGTGTACTGGTTTTGACATCGTGTTTTATATGAAATCTACTGGACTGTATCGCTCTGTCCTATTTAAAGTGGTCTCGTCTTTGAAGGAAGTTTTAGTTTTGTGAATTTTAATGTTTAAAAATACAGTATCAGCACTTTTTGTCAAACAACCTATATTTCCTCGATTTCACAAAATTGCACTTACTGTGTCTATGAATGTCACGACAATACAAAAGTAAAGTTAAATATAGCTCTGTGGTTTTCAGTTACGCCGTGTCGCGTATTTGCCAACAACATAAACAAAATACCACACCGCGAAACAAATCTTAAGTTGTGTGGATTATTACGTATTGAAGAATTACAGTGATTACATCTGTTATCTGCGAGTATTCTTTGATCAGTCCGTGCATGTCAGAGCTGCACTGTTTTATCTGCTGGCTCGCCGTGTAGTACTGTGTGTAATTCTCCACCGTCTGTCTCCATACTACCACCGTCTCAATACTACACCTACGCTACATTAACTTGTGGACTAACTGCATTCATTACACACAGCTTTGACTTCAAGTTGTGTTTTATACAGTGAGTGGAGGAGTAATTATTCTCCGTGTAGCAGCTGTATATTCTGAGAATGCTATTTACCTACATGGATTTAAATCGTCTGTTTCTGTTTGCTGCTACGTGTTTAGGTTAAAACAGACCCGCCGATTTACTCAGTACGTGTATGTAGGTTCGATGGTGTAACATTGGGTTTAGACTGAAGAGGATAACGTCTACAGTTAAAAAATCTGCCTCTTTGCGTCGTGTGCGGAATCATTACATGTAATATATTGACATCAGAAAATAATCTGAATAAATGCCATTTATATAAATCTCTACGCACTAAGAAGCACCTTGTTTTATCGATAAAAGCAAACCTTATTAATATTTATCAGAATTTCTATTGATTATACAAATCCTATAAAGCTATTTTCATCTAAATGTAAATAATTATTTGTAACAAGATATTTAATTCAATTGTTTTAATTTCGTATTTAGGATTTGATATTTTTTATTTCAGTATATAGCATAACTTAAGTTTAACCTTCCTTCCAAAAAAATTCTATTTTTATTGTCATGTAATACATAATTATACTGTTTCCAAAAATAAAGAATGTTTTTCAGAATTACTTACAAATATAACTTATTCACCGCGTGACTGTCTAAATAGCTTCCAATCCTCTACATAGAAAGCATGTAACATATATAGCTTTTTGCATTGAGATCGATCAGCAGTCTGGAAAATAGATTGCTCAGCAAGTTCTCACAGATCGTATTGTGTACGTCTTGAGGAACGGGTTCAGTTTGTCTCGTGCGTGAACATCTTTCGTAGTTGGACAGAAGATGAATTGAAGTTGGTCTCAATAAGGAGTTTGTATTTTCAGTTCTTTGAGTTGAGTTAGAGGTAATTCAAAATCTACTACTGCAAAAAAAACTTCAAAGAACGACAAACATTTTTTGTGTGAAAAATCTTGGAATAAAGTGTGATATTATAGCGTATACAATATATCAAGCGGTGACAAAAGAAGTTGATTTTCTCGCGTGAGATGAGTACAGAATGAATACAAGCTTGTTTAGCGGCGTGTTGTTTGCACAGCGTAATGCATACAGGTGTTTGTTCATCGGTGCATCTATCTGCTGACTATATAGACTACATGTATGTGTGCATGTTTATCTCTGATACAACCGCTATGCTGCACAGAGGTGACTGACGAATGTCCTTGCACACCCGGAGACCTTTTAACATCCTAACGAGACGACAACACTAATTAAGCAGTATAGATTATATTTGGACAAACGTTTCCTTCTGTTCCGGACTTGACTTCTGACATGTGGAAATGACTGTGCATTATCAAAGAAAATAAGTCATTAATTAGTGTTCACATCAAAGAAAATATTTGTGAATGAAAGGCGTGTTATAAATCGTCTTCAGCAGTCATTTCTGATGTTATTTTCGTTATGACATCTGTTTAATTAAGTTAACAAAACATGCCAGAATTTGATTTGATTTTCACCGGAACAACCTTATAGAAAAGTGGCTGAGATACCTTGGTAGATATATATATATATATATACCTGTTGTCAAGACTATTAACTTGAGTACTGCAATTAACCTATGTACTGCTAACAATCGTGGACAGCCTGCAGTTATCATTGGATTGTTTGATGTTTTTACCTGCAGTTCGTTGGACAGGGGTTTGATCTATTCCTCGCAGTGCCATGTTTACATCATTGTTATGTATCTGCCAGATGTGGCTGTCACTATTGTAGGTCAGGTTGTGCTGAGATTGTGTGTACCCTGTGACGTACCCAGTGAGAGATTACCGAGGTACTATATTGCCTGGCACACCAGGATTCTCCATGCCTGTCACTTAATCCTCTTTCCTCGGCTATCTCAAATAGACTGACTTTACGGTAACCTCCTCCAGTTTCTTATTCTTTCCACAGTTATAATCTCCATTAATACCTCATCGATTTGTCTGATCGCCTTTAAAATCATGCTGCTAATTACTACTTAAACTTTGATTGTATGCCATCCTGGGATCTTTCTTTCATTGGATACTAATGCTTTATTTGGAATTACGACACTTATATGACTCAAAACAATACTTGTCACCTATTTATTCTGTGATCTGGATATATGATGCGAAACAATATTCATCACTTCTTTTTTCTGTGGTCTGGATAGATGGAAAATCTGCATTAATTACTTGAATGTTACGTTATTAACTGGAATAACTTTAAAAACATTTTATAGCTGTGAATTCCACAAGAGTACGTAAATGCTGTAAGTTTCAATTGATCGTAGAAGCTGCAGGAATTAGCCGTATTTTCCCCCGTGTTGGCTTAACATCGTCACGATGAGCTACAATTTGAAAGTGTCTGGGTATGACAATACTCGGCGCCGTTCCTCGTACGCGGCTCCAGTACAACTGTATGATATTCCCGACGATGATCGTCCAATTGACTTCAAACAGGAACAAGCTCTGATGAAAAGCAAAAAGAATCGTCACCGACGTTTGTCTGTCCCATCAACTAGGACTACGGTAGGTTGAGAATCCAATTTGCATTGAAAATATCTTCATATGCACTAGAATTATAGTTATTATACACTCTCATTTCTTGAACATTCGCTTGCAAAACCACATAATAAAGATAGTCTGTATATACGGTAATGCTGTAATGCACATCTAGATCAGTCGGAATTTGAGGTGTTTTACCTCATTTCAAGTTTGTTTGCATTATGTGTAAGAAAACGTTATTAAGGATTGTTTTACTTTGTGACTTATTTTATATTATTTATTTAATATGCCTCCATTTAATTTCCCCATCCCGCCCATCCCCATGCACCCCGAACCCAGTAAAACAAATTACCATTAAATTGATCCCGATCATTACATATGTTTTAGCAGATTTGCTGCATCCAAGTGGTCACATGCCATTTATTTTCAGGCAATTGAATTGTCTTCCCATGGCCTATTTCTCCCAGTTACCCACAGAATAACAAAAATTAATTTATAACTCCAGTTACATATAAATAAAACCTTAATGAAAGAGCAATATTGTCAAACGTGAGATGTGAAATAAACCTTTTTGTTTTAATTACATTGCACAAAATGTGGGACAAGTTTTAGTTACTGTATGTGCAAATATGTTCTCAAATAAAATATACCGCAAAAATTGTGTGCATGCTGATAGCACCACTAACTTATTAACATACTAATTTACATCCAATTATTTGGTGAAATGTCACGTAGTTATATATCGTCCGGTACTCTGCTTCAGAACAGTTCGGCCTAAGTAAAGCAAAGATTGTTAACTGTACTCATGAATACTAATTTATTCATAGCACTATCCTGCCTACAAACATGACATCTGTACCTGTAATGTATATGAACTACGACCACACCACTTGTTTTCGAACACTGATCGATTTATATTAATAGCAGGCCTTCCTAATCAAGTACCTCTTTCAATATTAGATGATCATGACATTTAGGAGAAAGGAGATCGATAAATATTGGTCGCTTTTGTTTCATTATTTTGGACTTGGCCGGGAAATTAATTCCATGCAAAAATGTATAAGTAAAGCCCGGGAAAAAAAATGCTTTAGCGGCGAACATTGTTTCATATACATTAGCTAAAAGATCAAGCTTGTTTAATGATGCTATAAAGGGCACATTGATTAAATAGTCATCAGTTACTGGATGTTAAATGCTCAGTAATTTGAACTTGTGGTCTAAGGAAAAAAATTCTCTTGCCGAAACTGACTTAAATTATCAGCAAAGGATATTTATATGTACTTCCTCACAGACAGGACAGCACATACCACAACCTTTGAGGTACCATTAGTGCATGAGTGATGTACCAATAGGTTGGCATGGCACAAACCTAGATGGGTTTAGTGAAGGGTGGGATGGATACTGTTTCTGAGGGTGTGATGAGTGACTTACAAGATAATTAAGATCACTGATGCTTGTCCTATATTACATGAAACCTTACACTTATTATGTACAGGTAACCCTTCAGACTAAATGCTGTCAGACTAAATGCTGTCTTTGTATAGGGGAGGACTGTCAGATAATGGTTGAAAAGATTATTACTTTACATATATTATTTACAAAATTATCAAGACGTTGAATATCGTTATTAACGTGTAGTACATGTATATGACATATTGAAATCTAATATATCTCTGACAAACGCTCCTACGTCATTGGTGAAGGTGTCTTTTAAAGCTACGTTCAGCAATAGTTGTTTAAGGCCTAACAAAACAACAGTTTAGTGCTGGTTATCTGACAAATGTTAATTTTAACAGGCAGACCATAACCATTTTTTATCAATTAAAATATTTTTTGTTGAATTTTATATGAAAAAAAATTCTTTTCAATTTTTATATGTAAATTTGGTTTTTTAAATATGAATTTCTTTTTTAATATATCTACACTTTTTTAAGCATATACCATGTATTTCATATCAATTTTCTTTTGTCATGAGCTTTAGCGAGTGACTAAAGCCAAAATGATTTCACGAGGGACTTAAACTTGATAATATATGTTAGTGAGTTTGTGATGTCATGTTCATGATTTGTCACGTCATATTTTAGTACGTTCCTGTCAGTTACTGGAATAGTTTTAACAACCAAACCAAATTACACATTATACCAATGTTTGATCATTTCTTAATGAAACAATAATGATATATATTTCCCAGGTTAGAGTCCTGCTGGGGTAATAACATTATTTGCACTATATAAAGAGTCAAATCTCATAATTATTTCCCTGTGGTCATTTAAAAGATATTAGAAGCTGGCTTTGGACATGAAAACTATATCTAATTAACAATTGAATCAATACATGTAGTTAACTCCCACCATTTCTCAAACACTGACCAACTAATGACCAGTGCTAAAATGAGAAGTAATGAGACGTATGCAAAGTAATGAGACATATGCTGTCAATGACCATAAAGTAAAAAAATACAGTCAGTTGTTATGAAGGTATCTGAGATGGTGAAATGGAAAATCGATCAGTGCATGTAAATTTGATGTCTATTGGAACTAAAGTTGTATTGAAAGTCGAACTCCCTGTGTGTACAGAAGCTATTATTCCATGATTGAATAAAAAATCAATGATGGAGCATGTAATGCTGATACTAAAAGGCTAGTGAACTTTATGAGAAAGGAAAGTAGGATAAACTACCTTCTTATTTCACTTCACTCATCCTTAATCCTACCAATCTTCCACCCTATCCATTTTTCATTCTACCAATCTTTCACCCCATCCATCCTTCATCCTACCAATCCTTCACTCCACTCATCTTTCATCCAACCAATCTTTTATCCTGCCCATCTTTCTATCCATCCATCTTTCATCCTATCCATCTTTCACCCTATCCATCCTTCACCTCACCCCATCCCATCTTTCCAATCTTTCACCGATCCATCCTTTGCCCCTTCCATCTTTCACCCCATCCATCTTTCACCCCTTCCATCCTTCACACCTTCCATCCTTCACTCCTTCCATCCTTCACCCCTTCCATCCTTACAAAGACGTTATTGAATGAAAAGGGCAAGTTGAAACGGTTACAAAATGAAGGATATGTAATAATGTTGGTGGAAAATGATTTATCTCTATTACCCTACGTGCCACTGAGTCTTTAGAGTTGCATGTAATTATTACAGAACTGACCAGTACATTCGTTACTGTCCGCTTCTATTGTTCACCAATGACATGTCTGGAGCAGCCCATACATTTCACTGACATTCATTTAGATTAATTAATACCTTGACATCATCAACACTTCTACAGGAATATGTCTAAACTTCATCATGCATTGTATGGTTTTGATTTTGTGGCTATAAATACCGAATTGTTTCACGTTATCTGGCGATATTATGTTTGATACCGAATATACACTTACTTTAAACAAATTGTTTTAAATTGTTTTCAATCCTTTTGTGTTGCTATTTAATTCAATGCTGGACTATTTTATTTATTGAGTTGGAAAAACACATCAGGTTGAAAGCGTGTAAGTATTGGGTTCAAATCCCTATCGAGACATGGGATTTTTCATTTCCGTACCGGATGCTCCACAATGCTCAAGGAGGGGGGGGGGGGGGTGCCGGGGTGTATACAACCATTAACCCCAGTGGTCCAGAACTGGTATAACAATGATCGTGGTTATCCAGGCTGCAAAAAGCGATGCAAAATCTTGTGATTGCAATGCAATATTATTACTCATGAATTTTATATAAGTGCTAATCAATCTCCAGTAGTTGCTTTTTCATTCCCCATCCAGTAAACCAACTGCTAATCACAATTTTAAAAACAAATTGCACGCTGTTATCAAATAGGAGTAGCAGGTTTCCTATCTCATATTAACACTAACTTCTGTCCTGGGCAGACGTGCTTGGATCTCAACTGGATATAAGCAAATACAAAATATATAACTAATTCTTATAAAATGACCAGTGTACAAGTTTACAATTTAGTTTAAGCACATATATTAGTATATTCTTTCCCTTTCATTGACTCTTACTCTACCCTACCATCCTAGACGATTATAGCACACCCATTACCATTCGTTTTGAAAGACATCCCTCTCTCTTTTGAAAACACATTGGTTTATTTCTTATCAGACAATGTTGTTTGCAATTATCTCTGATTTATAGATTTCTTGGTCTGTACGTAGCATTAAGTTGGCGTGTTTAATGAAACTCAGACACATAATTACCCAATTATCTATTGATTTTTGTGCTGTAATAATCAACAAGAAGATCTTCTTTAAACGAATCGGTAATGGTGTTTGATGCTAAAGATAGAAAATAACTGCCAATGGCGTATCTGCCATAAAGGCAATACATGTGTGAAGACTTTTTTATTTAAGATAAAATGCTGAAAAATGGGTATTATTTACGTATAATATATGTAAATAATACGCATTTTCCAGTATTTTATGTACCAGGGTAATACGCAATTTTTGCATTTATAATCTAAGCGTAAAGATTTTTAATCTTCTAATAATTATGAACAATGATATACATTTCAAAGCACAACACCTTTTTTACTTCCAGTGTGGATATTGTATATCACAAGTTGATCTCTGTCATCTATTAAAAAATTTCATTCTGGGCACAGCTATAGCATAGGTTGTAGATCTTTGATGGTTGACTTTGTTTTGGGGCGGTAGTGGCATATGAAGCGGGATGTCAAAGCTGTCTATACCCATCCCACCCCGGTTACTTTCATATGTTTTGGTTAACCTGTGTGTTTTTAGCATATAATTTTCACAATTTCCCACATGAATCTCTCCACATTTTATCATCTTCCTACACCACTGGGTGGTCTGAGTGAGTGAAGAGGGGAGGGGTTGGTGGGGAGGGATGTCTGAACGTAATTTGCATATTTGTTCATCCTGTTGCCCAGGTAAAATGTTTATGTAACAAAGTTTATCTTATCTTATCTCGTCTTCCTGTAAGCAGAATGTCTTATTTTGGGAGATGATCTTTTGAAAAGTAAAGAACTTAGACTGCTGCCTGTATTTTGTTCTGATCCGCACTTGGCAAACTCTTACATGCCATATGTGCATCGAAAGGTTACTCCAGCAAAAGCATTAAAAGCAGACCTTTACATTAACAAACTGTTATCCTCAACAAATGAGTAGGGAGCTTACGGTAGACAATTATATCATATAGCCAGCTGTGATTATAAACCAAAGTTAAAACCCCCATGCAAGGCTTACTGAAACTGTATACAAATTGCATTATAATAATTATTATGCACTCTTTTTTGTTCCGGCCTCTGTGGTGAAGTGGTTAACGCCACAGACTACAGGCTGGTAGGAACAGTGTTCGAATCCTGCGGGTGGATCTCACTTTCCGACTCCCACCCAGAGTGAGTGCTCCGCCAGGCTCAATGGGTAGGTGTAATACCACTTATACCGACCAGTGTCCACAACTGGT
>JAULBR010107024.1:0-10593 GCA_032355825.1 Melanodrymia aurantiaca | reverse complement strand
GTTCACAGAGGAAACCCGCTGTCGCCGCTTCATGGGCTACTCTTACCGAAAAACAGCAAGGGGTCTTTTATGTGCACCATCCCATAGGCAGGATAACACACACCACGGAATTTGATAAACCAGTTGTGGATCACTGGCTGGAACGGGAACGTAAAGAAGAAATATGTTCAACTTACTGTAATAAAGCCATAACCTTGCGAGGTGCTGTTCTCATGATTGCGCATCAACTTCACGTCATCTATCTGAAAGAATTACATTTGTATATAACTAAAAATGCCACTTAATTATTTATGAAACAAACTGATTTAAAAAAAAAAATACATCAGTCCATTTTAAAAATAAAAGTTTGCTTGTTTAATTACACCATTAGTTATATCTTTGGTATCGTATTTAGTCAGATATTTATGTCCACTAGTAATAAACTAGACTTATGTTTTGGGTCAGGGTCTTTTACCCTGGATGGCATCATCATTTGCAGGCCTTTGGATTTTCAAAATTGAGCACTAATATCAATTTTTTATGTAAATTCCATGAGTAAATTTTTTGTTTATAGATTTGAACATTATATATTGTACAGGTACAAAAAAACAACTGAATTTAAGGCCCTTTCAAAGCCATTATAATAAATCAATGCACTTACAATTGCCGTAAAATAAATCAAAGCACTTACATAAAAAGGTAAGGCGTAGGGCCCCCATACGCCTTATGGTTCTGGGAAAACCTTTGATTTGTATGCATACACAGAGAACATTCCATGCGATACAACCCACACATCTACCACTAAGTAATTAGCAATATTTAGAAAAATATTCCGGTTTCCATTTACAGGCAATCTGAACCAAGTTGATCATATGCTCAAGACCAGTGTCTTAAACACAACTTCGTTATCCGTGGTGAAGATGAATTACCTTTCCAAATGGTTCAAAAATTCCTCTCAACATCTCTTCCGTTATATTGAAATGAAGGGACCCGACGTACAATCTCATAGGTCCAACCGTTCCTTTTTGCATTATTCCCGTCGGGATCGCAGTGCGGTTTTTCTCTGCTTGAGAATTCTGTACAATGATTGGAACACCGAGCAACTTCTGTCCGTTAAGACCCATAGCCAGCGGGACAGAATCTGTTTCTCCGAACTCGACATACGCGATTCCTTTCGACCGTCTAGTCTTGTTGTCTGTAATTAATCTCACATCTCTAACCTAAAAAGAGACCAAGAAGACGGGCATAATACAGAGGGCATTTCCATGGTGACACGAGTTACATTTTTTAACTAATTATAGTGTGACACGCGCTACACCAAAAATTCCACCTCGCAAACATTTGCAATTTCTCCTCAAAGTATAAGTAGCAGGAAGGATTAATTCCCTGTGTTAAGTAATCATTAAAAATGCTTTATGAAAACACTTAAAATTAAATATAATTTTATCAACAATTGAACAAAATGTTATATAATCAGTGTGACATGCGTTACCGTTACACACGTTACTTGAAAAGCACTAAACATGTTTTGACTGAAAGAAACAATTTTGACATGCAATGGTTGGATTCATTGTTTTCAATCATAATAACCAAAGATTCTCTCGAAATTTTTATATATTTTTTCCAAGACTTTTGTCCATATTTTTACGGGAAATGCTCCAGAGTTGAATTTAGAAAATGAAATATACATACATATATAATTAATGTGCATTAGCAAATACCCGATGATTATCACCATGATGGGATTGTCAGTAAATTTGCCCATTTTCAAACATTGAGTACTACAAATTACAATTCAATAGTTACCTTTCCTACAGAAGAAAAGAATTCTTCCAAATCCCTCGGTCTAATCCTGGCAGACAGCTGCATGCAAAATACTGTACGGGCATCTCTCTCTTCGGGTGTCAACTCGGGAAGTACCTCTCTAAAAACAAAATATCACAATATACATTAGCTATGTATTATTTGATTATAGAATAAAGTATAAATTCATCTGCTTAAATAACACAAACACAGAAATGTTAATTAAGATGGGACACATATGGGCCAGAATAATAGCTTCTTACACAAGTTCTTTTGCAGATTGTTTTTCTGACACACGACTCAAGAAAATTATTCAATGGGGGGAGCCCCATGGATTGACTTTCTTGTGACCAGTGTCAGAAAAACCATCTACAAAATGACGAGTCCCATAAATATTTTCTACTGCAGGGGGTCCTAGAATTTTTTTAAATTTCACTTGCCATGGGGCCAGTGGATTTGAAAATTCACTTGCCCAACTTTTAAATACCAATACCAATATGTTAAAAACAAAATACAAATGTAAGTAAATCAATTTTTTTTACTGTCCATGGGGCATGGCCAAAACAATTATTTGGTGCCCCGAGTGTAAAAATCACTGGCCTCAGACATCGGGCCACCGTATTCTAGAACCCCTGCTACTGCAATCGGTCTTATAATGTTAGCTGGCGATCAGTGTAAACATGACCGAGTTACATAAATTACTCACCGAATAGGACTCTTGCTGATACTGCGCGGACGATGTGACTTTCTGAATGGCGACTTGCTCCTTCTCCACTTGCGACCACGGTCCTTCTCCTGGCTTTTGCTTCGTTTCTTCTCTCGCTTGTTCTTATCCCTGTTGTCTCGATCCCGGTTGTCACGACGATCATGCCTATCTCGGTCTTGGTCCCTGCTGCCACGTTGTTTCCTATCACGGTCACTACAATAATTAAAACAAAAAAATAAGTTTGTTTAACTACACCACTGGAACACACCGATTATTAATCACCGGTTATTCGATGCCAAATGCAAGGTTATACCAAAACTTGGTCACAGAGGAAACCTGCTGCTACCACATAGGCTACACTTACAGCAAGGGATCGTTTATGTGCACTTTCAGACAGGACAGAACATACCACAGCATTTGATGGACCAGTCATGCATCATTCGTTTGGAATGGAAAATAATGCAACAGATGAACTAGAGAGGATAGATCTGTCAACCCATCGAACTGTATGCACTCTTATGCCCAACCTTTGTGAGATTACTAGAGATTGAAATGGTTAAAATAATCAATCGAATGTTATTGTTGGAGGGCGATGTAAACAACAACAACTCACCTGTGCCTATCGCTTCCTCGGTCTTTGTCTCGATTCCTGGAATACAAATATCCAAACGGTTATCAAAACAGAACAGCAAGCAAAGCAAAGCAAATATTTCAACAAATTTACTTACACGTAAAAATAGACCCAAAAAAATTTCAATTAATTAATCATTGGCTTAGCAGACGTCAAACATAAAATAATTATAAAATGTGTAATGTTTTTTTTTTGGCAGCCATTTTTTATGACAAGTTAGTTTAAAATTAATATTTTGTGAACAAAAGGTAACCAACATAATGTAACCATTGACTAGGTTTAAAAAAATTATTACGGTTTTATAGTGAAAAAATGTAGAGTAGGTTACGTAAGTATTCACTTTTTTCCTTCTGTATTTTATTGCTTTAAAACATTCATAAAATAACAAAAATGTATGAAAAAAGTTTAGGTTTGGCAGGAAAAAAAATGAGTCGGTTGGTAAACTAAACAAAACTTTCTTTTTTGGCCCTAGTTGATCGAACACATCTTTAAAACATCTGCTGTATGCATCTATTCTCGAATCAACAAGATTTAATATGTAAACATTTATTTTAGAAATACAAGTCACCATGCATAATTGATACACATATAGAGTAATACATGTAAATATACTTTCTACGACAAGGTCAATTTTTAACACTTTGCTGGAGCTCCACTGGAACTATGATGACCCATATTAATTAACCTTCTGACTTAAGTGGACATGCGTACTGCGCCAGAACTCATCCACTATCTGGATGTTACAATGCATTGTGGGCAGAAATGATGTAATATTAAGATCAAGCGACTTTTTTTCTTAAAGATGGTGGTCTTTGTTCAAGTGTCAGAATTAAATAACGAACTTCACGCACAGTACAAATCAATACGACACAAAATATAATAAAAGGGTGAACACATTTTTTTATATTTATAATTTCATTTTACGTTTTATGTATTAGTAAAAATTTCTAGTCATAATACGTGATAAAATTTGGTTCCCTGTCATACTGGTATTTTTCCAAAATAATTCGGTACAGATGGGAAATGTCTATAAAAAGAATTCGGTAGTCTAAAGGTTAAAGGGGTATGGTGATAGTTAACAATAATCTCATTTTGCTACTTCGACATTTGTTTGTGATTAATAAATCCAAATTAATCGATAAGTAATAGAATAAAATGTCATATGAAATTGCTTAAAGAACAAAAAATACGCCGCAATTTGAAAAAGACCTGCGAAATCTAAGCGTTCCCAGAAATGGTTAAAAATAAATCAATAAAATTAAAAACAAGTAATGGTTAGTCTCAAAAATGTGTTCAATAATTGCTCACACTATTGCTAGCAATTGATAATAGCATACAGCAAGCTCAAATAAGGGGTAGTGAATATATATATATATATATGACAATTTTAATGGACAAATGACTCAACCGAACTTAATTTATAATTAGCCCTTTTGAAATGGCTATCTCAAACAGTAATATACTTTAGAACTAGACGTAACATCAAGCAACAACATCCTCATAGCTTCTTCAGCGTCCTCATAACAAATACTCATAACAGACAAAAATGTACCATTTTTCTATTCTCCCCATTTTCAGTCAATAACAAAATCTCAATGGTGACCTCTGCGGCAAAGCTTGGAGTGATCATCAGCATACGAAACTTCCAGAACAGGTACATAATCAACTTGGTTTGTAAAACAACGCCACATGAGCATATCGATTAATAATCACCTACTACCGGACGACAAATGTAGATATTTCAAAATAAAGTTTTTGATGAAGCCAACTGCCACAATGTATAGGATTTTTTCGATTAGCAGAAAGGAATTTTAATAGGCACTTTTCAACAGGCAGGATAGCACAAACCACAGCCTTTGATGCACCTGCTGTGGACCACTGGTTAGAATGGGAAAAATAATCATACAGGTCTATCAAGGATCGATCCATCGACTTGACATGGAACAAACTGTACCAAACACAAGATATACCGCAACACCAGATGAAGATCAAACAAACTCGACTTAAAACCGCAACAAACCAAAACGAACTGTTGTCCCGATATCTCGGCTTCGGAGTTTCTTTCTACCATGAGACAGTGCCTGTAGTTCACAGCACAAGTGAGCACGCTTTCCACCTCCCAAAAGCTCCTAACTCATTCTGAGCTCACATACCTTTAAATTTGTGTGCTTAGTCAGGTTACATCTATTTCTATGCTCTCTCCCCCTTTGACCGAAAGAGACACCTACAAGTTCAATGATAAGGAATGAAAGTTAGCAAGAGAACAAAATCTGCCAGGTTTTTATTTTTGTACGTGTTGGTTTCTGCACAACAACCGCAGCCTAGAAGAGAAAGCAAAGGCATTTAACACGTCTGCAGGCTTCCTTGGAGAGTCAAACCCGCAGCTTAAGATCCCACGATTCAAGACTTTCGGCACACTTGCTTTGCTTCTTAAAACTTCTTTCAATTCTGGAATTCAGAAAATGTGCCAGGATTCCACATGCATTCACCACTCACTGTCTGTCTGTCTGGCAGCTATGACAGCTTGTAGGTCGTTATCTATACCCTTTTGAGAGTTACCAAAGTGTTTAATTACTCGACAGCTTTAAGATTTTAGTTTCGATTTCTTTGAAAAAAAAGGAACACATTAAAAAATGTACGGGGATATGGATGGACGAGTTTTGACAATATTAGTACTCACCAAATGAACTTTTTTAATTAAAAGATTCAATGTTTTTCTTCATCAGTGGTTAAACCATAACTGAATTAAACTTTTGCAAGTGATAAGGCATGTTCGTTGCATATCTTGTAACAAATCATTCAAATGTAAAGAAGTTTATTTATTTGGAATGCATTACTTTGCAACTTATAAAATAACTAAGATCTTTTAACATTCTGCGACAGGCTAGATGTTTTTGTAACGATTGAAAAATATTAAGATGCACAATTTATTAGTGCCCCCATCCCAAAAAACTATTTTAAACAGGAATAGCACATCATCTGTGGAGCATACAAAATGTATAAGTAAGCTTTGTGGATTTGGGTAGTTGGGCATTTATCTATGCATTCTGGATACAATATATTTATTAAAGGAGGATGCACGTCAATTGCTGAAGTTTTTTTTTAGATAAAAAAATGTATACGGTCCAAATTCTCTATGGGTAACCAACACTGCTGTAGTGAATAAATAATAACATGCATGCATAATTACCTTCTTCGATCCCGATCTTCGGTTCCTGCATTTAAGCCTTTGCCTTCTTCCTGTGTCCAAAACAGCACATGATGAAATCAGCACAGCAGTTAGGGTAAAGAGAGAGAGAAATAACCATACACGCATTAGTTTTGTCATTAACCGTATACATAACTCACGAACCCTCTTACTTGTATAAACTACTATTAAAGATGTACAAGCAGTAACAATGAGAATAATTTTTTATTCAATAGCAATTTTGTTTCAATAAACAAAAATAAAACCGTAAAATGATATTCTAAACAGTTTCTGGGTTAGGCCTAAAAAAATATAGTTGTGTTTAGGGTAACCCTACCTACCTAATTTTATCATCCTACTCAAACCTTTGTATTGTTAAATTGACATGAACCGTAAACACAACTAATTTGTTTGGCCTTAGACTAATTATACCCGTGTCAGGTCCATAAACAATCCTAAATAAAATTAGTGCATATTATACAGAAAAAAACCACACCCATTGTTCTGGACACAAAAAAAACAATGCCAATTTGATTGAGTCAGACAAATAAAAAGAATATGTAATAAATCAATTTAATAAACTGAAGGAAAATAGGGAAGGTTAAAATGAAAAATATTGTTATTGAAATTAAAGAAATAATCGCATTGTATCATGGTCAAGACCTATGAAAACAATATTTACAAATTTTTTCTATTGTTCATAATGAAACAAGGAGTAGGGCAACAAAATTGTGTGATGTAAAAATGTTTCATCACTATTAGCACACTAATAGGTTTTCAAAGTCATAGCCTGTACATCTTTAACTTGTACCTTCTCTGCACTGAAAAGAAAGATGCAAATAGAGAATTGACAAAAAATAAACGAATGGCAATCTATCAAAACTGATGTGAACATCTTGAATAAAGTATATTCAAACTGTACGTTTCTTTACAGATAAATTTAATGAACAAGAAACTGAATGTTTTGAAGCTTTCAGCCGAAACAAACTAATATATAATTCTTTTTAAAAGTGAATGCCATCAGCTTATCATTGTCTATTTGTTTCCTACAAGCATAAATGCTTCACTTGCCACACAGATAGCAAAATACATATTATTGAAATAACCGGTCCAGCGGAAATGCAGGACTGGGTTGAATCAAGGCAACAGATGCTAACTTTCTTCTGCGTGGAGGTTTCAAGGATCCGTCGACAGCCAGCAAACCACTTCAACTCATTCTTGTGTACCCTGAGACGAAAGGGATGGGCAATTACTAGTCTCTTTCTAAACCATCACTGGGTACATAAACTCACGATAGTCATTACAAATTACTAGTCTCTTTCTAAACCATCACTGGGTACATAAACTCACGATAGTCATTACAAATTATCATTGGTCTATGTTCAACCACACCATGGATCTCAACACATACTTATATACTTGTTTATTCTTTATTAATATAGTTCAAAATTAATTGTACACTGCAAAATTGCAAGCTAGATTATAAAATATATACAGTGCTCCAAGTTGAACATTTACATACAACAACCATAATAATAAAGGTATGGTCAGAGGCTTAGTTTGCATTGACCAACAACGCTGATATCGGCTATTGTAAAACAGGTATTATTTATGTGTGTGATTTTCGCATTTGTAATTTAACATCGAAAATAATTAATAGCAATAATCATTAAAAAAGAAAACAGCAGTTTATGTAAAAATTATACATTAAGAGTTTTTTTGTGTGTGGAAATAGTGAAAATATACAGCTGCAAATATTTTCCATTTTATGGTATGCACGTACATACCGTATGATTTTGGGTATTAAAATTTACATATTTGCTGAAAGTAACTGTGTAGAGCACTGTATATATGAATGAATAGGTGAAATAATTTGAAATAATGTGAATATCCAAAAATTATTTACCACATAAATGAAGATTATAGCAATGTTACAAATGTCAAGAAAAAATTAATAGTGTACGTTTAAAAAAACGTGTTTTTGGAGGAAACAATGTACCAACTGGTTCTGTCGACATTTATTTGTACCTTCAAGTTGGATCAAGAAAGCCAAGCTGAGGAAACTAGGTGAGCATGAAACAGTACTTGGATCTATGATGAAAATAAAATCTCATTGAGAAGCACATCTAAATGTTAAAATGGTTACTAAAAAGTTATCACTTTAAGAATGCACACCCAAAGTAGATAAAAAATTTTTTAGCATTAATAAAATGGGGTTCCGATTTATTTCACTAATTAGATAATCTTCTGCCAATACAAATGGTATAGAAATGCCAATGATCCGTTTTAAATAGTCCACGAACGTTGACATTTGGGTTACATATCTTTCCTAACCACTTGCACATGCTGACCAATGTTACAAGTCAAGTAATGTTAACGTGGTATTCCGATTGTTTAATTTCCCTCAAGAATCGGATACTAAGACCATTAGGCTAATTAACTAACGACAACTTTAAACACTGAAGTCCATATCACAAAACCTATTAAACCATACTGAATTTCATAAAAACAGCTGATTGTGTATTTTAAAAAAGATGATGCTTGATTATTTAAACACTCTATTTGAAATATATTGAAACTTAGTAGCACAATAGTTGATATCATTAAATGATAACAGATTTCCACAAATAGTCATTGTAAGATTTTCAAAGGCCATAAATAGAATCCATAGTGACCATGTGGCGGGAAAATCAGGCCAAGAGAAAACTAGCACGGCAAGTTTCAGATGAAACTGCGATTTCTTAAGTTGAAATTTCCAAACAAAGATCTATTAGTTTTATTCCTGAACTTGTATATAAATACACCAAACAAACTGGCTAGAACTCGATCATTGATTGGACATTAAAGGATGGGCATACAATATTCAGCAATAAACACTAAATTATAAACTGCATATCACTTGAACATCAATAAACAAACAGGGTTGGTTTGTAGTAAAATGTGTGGGTATTATATAGAATAGCCATGTTTTTAACAGAAATCCCCTTGATAGTAAATAGGAAGTTAAAAAACTCACTACTCAGTATTCCAAAAAGGAGGGTACTGATATAACTTTTACCTTTAACAAAGGCTTCTTTGATTACTTATTACGAGAGTGCCAGCAATTGTTTAACGAATATTAGAACAAACATTTAAGTGCAACAAGGAATTTAACTTTCAAAAACAGTTTCAAATCACAGAATCACAATTTTCTCCAGTAGCCCTACAACCCAATTAATTATAAAACTAAAATTGTATGACATCAGGCCTATAGATATAATTGTCATAAAGTCAAGAGATAATTTAAACATTTTCATTTTTTTAATATCTACAAAAACCAACTCAATTACAAACATGGAACAAAGGCACATGCTAAACAGTGGTTGTCTTATAATTAACAATTCACCTCTTTTCTGTACGGTGCCTCCAGCATAGCCTCAATATCAAATTCTTCAGCCATGTTTTCTTAACCTGGAATAAAACAGAATGTTTATCAAATTTAACGTAATAGAAAAGGACAAATCAAATGGGTCCCGATAACAAATTCTGGATTTTGAAATGCATTATGTATGGAAATGATGTAAAATGTCATAATGGAGAACATCTTCTATTGTAAAAGGCATATTTTCATGATTCAGAGTAAAAAATTGTCCTTTAAAAACCAACCGCCCCTCCCTTTTCAGTCCATTTTTGTAATGTAATAATTACAAGACATCATGTTAAACATGTGGACCTGTTAATTCTGATAGCAAAAGCTTGATGCATTTATAGATATTGGATATTTTGTATCACTATGGAGAATATGTAGTTAAATAGGAAAGAGATACGAATGTTCTTCCTGTAAACTAATCATATCATTACACTTCATTCCATCACCATTACATCTCTTTTCTGCAGATACTTGAATATGAATCGTTCTGACTCAGTGTTCTAGCTAGCAGTAAATAGGTGGGCACTGCGCCCTTCCGTCCTATTGGTCCGCCCTTCCATCCTGCCCCTGAATTACAGCCGCCCTGCCCTTTTTTTCCATTGCCGTTGTTCAATTTGACTTTTGGAAAGTCTAGTTCCTATTTTCAAATTATCTCCCCTTCTTTTTCTTGGAAATGGCCGACTTCCGATGGTTATGAAGACATACTCAAAAAAGTTTATATATTAGTTTCGCAAAACAATTTTCAAAATGTTATTTGACGATGCCTACATGAGAAAGAAGATTGGGCTCGCTGAAGAAGGCGGCAGTTCATTGCCAAAAGCTAACGTTTGGACAAAAGTAAGTTTTTTATATTTTGAAATTTCAGTGTACTTTCAGTT
>JAULBR010107013.1:0-10594 GCA_032355825.1 Melanodrymia aurantiaca | reverse complement strand
ACTATGACGAGGTTACACGCGATACTGATAACGTGATATATCGCAGGTCACATCGTGTAAGTGGGCGCCTAGCATTACTCGCTTCACGTTGTCGTCACGTGATCGCTATTTTCGCGCCGAAATTGTGAGTAATTCTCTTTAACAAAGCCTTTCTCTTTCCATCTCCCCTTTTGTGTGGCTGATGAGAATGGTACACTCTGGATACCTGCTTGGCGGCACCGAGCACTAGTTAATTTAGCCGTTTTGTATTGATCTTTGGCTTGCCAACTTCTTTCATATCATTGCCTGCTCGAGTGTAGAATTTCTGGCTGAACGGATTAAGGAAATAAGCTGATTGATTTCACATGTTTATACCACATCACCACAGTGACATGCCGTGTGCCAATCCTGCTTTTAACACTATATCCATTAAGATATTTAACCGATCATTTAAAACTATAACAGATAGTGTTATATAATTATACTACTGTAGTTTATTATGGGTAACACGTACAAACGCTAACCTTTGTATAAATGGCGTATTTTCCACATGGTTCAAAATAACGTACATGCTATTACCTTTGTTGCACTTATCTTTGTAAAGATTATTTTCCATATGGGTTAAAATAACGTACATGCTCTTTACTTTTGTAAGGGTTTATTTCCCATATGGTTCAAAGTAACGTACATGCTATTACCTTTGTAAGGGTTTATTTCCCATATGGTTCAAAGTAACGTACATGCTATTACCTTTGTAAGGGTTTATTTTCCATATGGTTCAAAGTAACGTACATGCGCTTACCTTTGTAAGGGTTTATTTTCCATATGGTTCAAAGTAACGTGTTACAAAACATTTAAGTACAAGTCTGACGATACTTTTCGGAAGTGGGGGTGGTGAGGTGGGGGTGATGCAAAGGCCAAGTTTGGATGTTGATCATTGTTTTATGTTAGGATTAAACGGCGATAGGATCAAAAGCAATCCTAGGTTTTTTCGGATTTTGAAATGAAAAAACCACTTATGAGCACAAATAGAATTCGAACCTACTGCACCGATTCGCATGGCATTGACAGTCCAACACCATAACCGCCAAACTAGTAATTGTTTAAAAAAACAACTCCTATTTAACCTTAGTTATGATTCGTACTGTCAAGCACTCTGATCGACATCAATGTGATACTCATTGACGCACGGTCCCTTAAACTAGTTCTATTTTGCATCTTTTGAGCTTGTTCCACTTCGTTAGACCGAGCACGACTTTGCCATATACCTTTAATAAGGCGTGCTAATAAGGCGCCATTGCACCTGGCAGGTGTTGTCTGGTCTTTAAGTCACCATTGTCAGAGATTGATTACCAATAAAACTGACCGCATGAACTTTTTCGACCTTCTAGATCACGTTTCCGGTCTTTTACCGCTCATTTATATCAAGTTCATTTGCATTTTAAAGTTTTACTGCTTGTGCTTCAGAAAATGAGCGGTGTCTTATTTTAATGGTCATTCCATCAATGTCAATTGGAAACGTCGTTTTCTCTCTCTCCTATGTTGCTAGAATCCGATAAGCGGCATCATTTTCCAAAGATATGGCATCTCCCCCATCACAATAAAAAAACAATATAATGTCAAAAACTCCCAATTTTATGCAAAATGACACTAAATTTACCATGGGCATCAATGCAAGTAAAAAAAAAAGTTTTTTAAATAAAGGTCTAAGCAGGTCTATCCCAACTAAATATTTTAGGAGTTGGACCAAGTTTTATATAAAAGAGCACATTGATCAATTCGTAAAAAGAATATCATTGTCCAGCACGTCATTAAAACATCTCTTGACTTGATTTTATATAAGAAAGTGGTGTGTACTGTCCTGCCCGTGAGTAATGTGCATATCAAAACGAAGAGGCTATGTAGTGGCAGTGGCAAACACACTATTCGCCTACAACTAGTTGGATGATAGTCACTTTGAAACATGGTTGGTTTGGCTGAGCGGTTATGGCGTTGGACTTTCAAGTGTCATACGAATCGGCGCAGCAGATTCGAATCCCACTTTTGAACGTAGTGTATATTTTTTTCATTTGAAGAGCCAGGGCATGGGGTAATTACTGGACCAGTCTCATTGACTCTTTTTTTTAAATAGATAGACGGTTTAGGAAACGGTAACTATTCTGTTGTTTAGATTTGTTGAAAAAAATTAGATCCATGAATTTAACGTAAACATCTGATCATGGAATGGGATGTTGACTCAATAACGTAATAGTACATGACAGCCAAGAGCTGGCTATGTGGGAATACTACACACACAGACAGATACACAGTGGGCCATGTGCTCGTCATTTCAGCAATTGTCGGCTTTATTTTGTGAATGGTCTAAAATGAATGTCAAAAGTAATTGAGTGAAACAACTTTCGACCGAGTGTCATTATAACTTATTTATTTGCTTATATTCAATTAAGGTTCATGCACCTCTATCGTTGAGGCGCTGTCCAACAGGATAGAAGTTAGTGTAAGTATGAGAGAAGAAACCCGCTACACCTATTTGATAAGTAGCAAGAGATCTTCTATAAGATTATGCACTTTCCCACATACCACGGCGTTTGTAAGTCGTGTACTAGGTTTGGAGCCGGTGTAAAAGGAACGCAAGTCCTACCGGAATGCAAGTCCGGTTATATCATAACAAAATTGATTAAATAATAAAATCAATCTCTACGGAATGAAGCAAATAGTCTTATTCATAAAGCTAGTTATTACCTACAAGCCCTAGAGTTAATGTACGAAAAAACGCAATAAAACTATGTGTTTTATCGAAATCTGGTGTGGACTAGGATTCCTAGGTTACCGCTAGGTATGTAGGTCCCATAGCATTATACATTGTCTCGGACCTGTATTCCTACGGTCTTCTATTCCTATTACACCGGTGTAAACGGGACGACAGTCCGGTTATATCATAACAAAATGGATTAAATAATAAAATAAATCATTACGGAATGGAAACAAATAGCCTGATCCATAAAACTAGTTATTACCTACAAGTCCTAGAGTTAATGTAAGACAAAATGCAATAAAACTGTGTTTTATTTAAGTCTGGTTTGGACTAGGAATCCTAGGTATGTTTATGAACATTGTAGGTCCTATAGCATTATACATGGTGTCGGATCTACATTCCTACGGACTTCTATTCCTATTACACTCAACAGTACTGCTATTAAAAATCCCATCCCCAGTACCTATCAGTCTTGACCTCGGTGGTCTAACACGAATAACGAGAATAATATTATAGGGGTCGAAACCGGTGGTGGAATACTCAGATCAAGAACGTAGAAGAACATCCCACAACCGATGGGCAAAATAGTATTGAGATCAATATGAACCAGATTAAAAGCTTACCACTAGAATGTGATTTTTTCTATTCAAAGACGTTTAAATCAGATTAAGTGCACGCGTTCCCCATCTGTGTCATTATACAAGTGGCACGACGTAATGAGATTTGATTGCAAACTTACACATGGCGAGGTATCGATTGCCCCGATTAGGGCACGTCAACACGAAATACACGAATTACACACATTCATGTGGGGGAGGTTTGGAGGGTCCGTGAGAATTGGCCCATATGAAAAATGTTTTTTTAAAAGCACCTTATTAGATCAAACTCCTGTAAGAAATTAATTTTTGCGGTTGAAGATCCACTTTAAATAAAAATCGAAACGAACCGAATAGCCCTGCAGAGAATCTTATCGACTTGTTACATCCCATCCCCGGTTCTGAGAAATCTAAACGACGAAACATTGACATGGACAAATGCGCATGTCTGCACAAGGCAGACGGGTCATTGCGACAAAGTAGAGATGGCATGTACTCACGAATCACTGCCAAAGCAGTGATGAATACCAGGTTTTCGCGAAAGGTTGCCTTTAATGTGCTTATATCCAATTAAGGTTGGAGAACGTATGTCATGGTGGTTCAGTCCAGCTGCCTCGACAGCCCGACCAGGACAGAAGTTAGTGTTAGTATGAGAGAGGAAACCCGCTACTCTTATACAGTATCTAGGGATGTTGTATATCACTTTCCCAAAGGCAGAACAGTACATACCATGGCCTTTGTTAAATCAGTTGTGGACATTGGTCGGATTAAGTGGAAGTATACCTACCCATCGAACTTTGTTGGAGCCGGTACTGTGATTAAAAACACCACATGCCACGAATGGTATTCGAATCCAGTACCTACCAGTCTTAAGTCATGCAGAATCGTTAACCACTGCGCTATGGATGACGGTGTAATCTGTTCACGTCCAGAGTAATACTATGTCAACGTCCACATTAATACGTTAAAGGTTCTCACGACCACGCACATAATTATATTTAAAGCGTTTATGGTGAGGTCAAGACTTTTAACGTGTTACGGTCAATATTTTTAAGCCGTGAACGCCGGACTTCCAAACATGTCCACTACCAGATCAATAATTGTAGGGTCTTGCAGGTGCAAACTGTAAGGTGTCCATCTCTATGTGCAAACTTTCAAGGTGTCCACGTCCAAGCCAAGACATCCAAGCTTTTTACATCCATGTCAAGGTTTCCAATGTGAACACATCCAGGTCTAAACATCCAATGTTTTCCCGTCCAGTTCAAGACTTTCAATGTGTACACATCCAGGTCTAACCATACTAGGTTTGGGTCCTTATCAAGACTTCCAATGTGTACACATCCAGGTCTAACCATCCTAGGTTTGGGTCCTTATAAAGGCTTCCAATGTGTACACATCCAGGTCTAACCATCCTAGGTTTGGGTCCTTATCAAGGCTTCCAATGTGTACACATCCAGGTCTAACCATCCTAGGTTTGGGTCCTTATCATGGCTTCCAATGTGTACACATCCAGGTCTAAACATCATAGGTTTGGGTCCTTATCAAGGCTTCCAATGTGTACACATCCAGGTCTAAACATCATAGGTTTGGGTCCTTGTCATGGCGTACAATGTGAACACTTCCAGGTCTAAACATCCTAGGTTTGGGTCCTTATCAAGGCTTCTAATGTGAACACTTCCAGGTCTAACCATCCTAGGTTTGGGTCCTTATAAAGGCTTCCAATGGGTACACATCCAGGTCTAAACATCCTAGATTTGGGTCCTTATCAAGGCTTCCAATGTGAACACATCCAGGTCTAAACATCTTAGGTTTGGGTCCTTGTCTAGATTAAGAGTGTCCAGTATTAAACGTCTATGTCAAGTCCCTGAAGGTGTCCACGTCGTCTTTCCAGGTGTCAACGTTGTGGTCAACACTTTGAATGTGTCTACGTCAGGGTCAAGACTTCCAAGAGGTCTACGTCCAGGTAAACACTTTCTTAACAATGTCTTGGTCAACACGTCCAAGGTGCACACGTCCAGGCATCCAAGGTATTCACATTCTGGTACAAACTCAAGGTTTTCACGTTCTGATCAAGACTAAAGGTGTTCACGTTCAGGTCAAGACAAACATCCAAGTCAAGATATACAATATGTCCACGTCCAGGTTAATACTGTCAATATGTCCACGTCGGGATTAAGACATCTAAGGTTTCCATGTTCAAATCAAGACTCAAGATGTTGACGTTTTATTCAAGACACTCAACTTTAAGGTCAAGACGTTAAAGGTGTCAACATCCAGGACAAAACTCAACGTTTTGACTCTCAGGTCAATACTTTCAAGGTGTCCACTTTCAGGTCAAGGCGTCCCAGACTTTCACTTTCGTATCAAGACTCAAAGTCTAACGCCTGGCGATTAGTTTGTATATCAACATTACGCACACGTAGATATTATTATAAAGCAAATATCTATTTCAAATGTCAATATCATATCCCGACGTTACCAGTTTTCAATCAGGTATAAACAAGACGTACAAACAAATAACTAGATATGTGATGTGATATGATTTATCGTATTTTACGTCTGCCTACTACGACAAATAGCATTAAATGGAAACGATTTTCCTTGGGGAAATTAATTATAATTATTATTTTAACTTTGGGTATTGCAGTCCTGATATGCTTTACCAGTTTAAACTCCATAGCTTTGGACTATTACCATACACTGCCATGGGAAAAGGTTTGAAATTGTGTCTCAGTATTTGGTAACGGACAGTCAAGGGGTCGGGGTGTATGAAAGTTTATTAGACATGTTTACTTTGAAAAAACGATGAATCAAGTCATTAACGTCTGATTAATTAGTTTTATTGCCTGAAACCATCAGACAATTCATTCATACTTTTTTTTCAAATACTGAATGATTTTTCCCCCCAGAGTACATTATCGTCTGCCATTATTATTATTTCTATAATAGCGACAAAATTGACGTCACTGCCAAAACAGAATATCCAACTTGACACGGATTGCTATTGTGGAGGCAAATTTTTATCGGCTTCTTTCCTGTAAAGCGCTATTCCATACGCCTGGAACAATGAGTATCTTAGCGCAAGGGCATCCGCCCGAGGTTCGATAGGTCGACAGATCGATCCTCCGAAGTGAACCCATTGAGTTATTTCCCGTTCCAACAAGTGATCCACGACTGGTCCATCAAAGGCTGTGATGTATGGTATTCTGTCTGTGGGAACGCGCACATACAATATCCCTTGTTGTTATTCCGTAAGAGAAACCTACGTGGCGATGGTGGTTTTTTTTATGTGACCAAATGTCGATATAACCGTGCGTTTGACATCCAATATCTGCTGACTAATAATCAATGTGTTCCAGAAGTGTCGCTAAACAAGCAAACTTTATCTGTATATTCTCTTTAAGTTCCCTTTCATACCAAATCAAACATACTCAAAGCATATTTATACAATTGCATTCAGTTATTACACGTATTTTATTCATTGGGTGCGTGATTAGTATACAGAAGGTGTGCATATTAAAACTATAATATAAACTGGGGGTGTGTATATTATATTACATGTATAATATACATGTAATATAAACACATACTTATATTATATGCACTGGTGTGTGTTTATTATACATACTATAATATTCACTGAGCAGTGAAAATTCAGGGAAGTGCAAACTATAATTATGTGACAGGGGACAGGACACAGATAATGGTTCGAGCACGCCATATATGTGACATCGAAACTACACTTTTCAATGATTGACAGTTTAATTTACTTAAACACAGGTGGTCTAACGTAAAATCATTTTATTCCTCTATTATACTTAATTTAAAATAAAAAGATGCATTCCGCAGGCCTATATTTATTATGTGAAGAGACCACTCTTTCTCTCTCTGCTGCATACATGACTCGAATATCCCAAACTTGGGAGAGCTCTTTTATTAGGTGTCGTCTGCTATGTGATGTCTTAATCTGACGTCGACCATGTGCTGTGCAAACACAGCATGTGTAAAGCTATGCCAATCAATGTCAGCGATGCCAATGGATCACACAAAACCCATATGATTGAATTTATGGCCATTACTGCGGTCACCTACGTTTTCATTAAGAGGGTAATTTCCGCCCGTGTAATCTACTATATTGTGCATAACCGCTGCCAGGCCTCGAGATATTCCAGTTATGCACCATGCGTTGTCATTAACATAAGTATTATACGTTCTGTGTCCAACGTCAATAACACTCAAATATGGGAGACATTCCTCGGTTATCTGCCCTTAGTACAAGGCAAATAGGTGGCGCTTGTGATCGTTTGCGTTCACAGCGTTGCCGCTCCATGCGTAGTTAGGCTTATTAACCAGCGAAGGGAAGGGAACAAGAAGTGTGATTAAAAAATAACGATGCCCTCGTGTTGTTGTGTCCCTGTCTGTTCAAAAGGAGGAGTGAGCGTGAAGTTCCAAAAAGATGACATTCTAAAAAAGAGGTTGTTAATCGCGATTAGAAGGTTTATAGTCACTATAAACAATTCAATGCCTGGTTGGCCCTCTATCGGTCCTACAGGGGAGGCAACTCTATTGCCGTTATAGAGAAGTCAGGAATGTCTCCCATTGCCACAGGCAGTGACACGGCTTTCACCGAAATAACTCATGAGGTTCGAGAGGTCGAATGATCGACCCTCCTCAGTGGATCCGTTATTTCCAGTTGCACCCAGAGATCCATTAGTTCACCAGAGGACGTATCCTGTTTGTGGTAAATTAATGAATAGATGCTTAAAGACACCCCAGCACAGATATAGACATCGGCTATTGGGTATCAAAAAATGGTAATGAAATGGAAACATAATTATTAACAATCAGTTTATGAAGATAAAGTTTAACGACACCACTGGAACACATTCATTATTAATCAGCGGTTATTGAACGCCTGAACAATGACAGCATTTTCTGAAACATGAATGGATATTATCTTGATATATCTGTCGTAAATAACAAGAAATAGTCTGTACTATATGCTTGTATACTTTGACAGGCCTCACTTCAAGTTAAAACTGGGTCCGCCGCTACTTTGAGCGTGTTTCGGTATATTATTGACATCTTCATATGGTAAAACTGACAACCAGAACTAGCTGTGTCTTCTTCATACTAATGCTTGTTGGCTGTACGTTGGGGCCAGCAGTGACGATGAACATTCAACGATACCGTCTTCTGTAGTTCTTCACAGGGTGATAACCAATTCCGTCATATTTGTCCAGATGTGTATAGACTATAGTCATGATAGCTGTTGATGCATATTGTGGTTTATTAGAGTGTGTCATCGACTTCAGCACTCAAGACTTCTGTTAGGGTTACCTCACCATTAGTCCAAATTTGTTTACACTATCCATTGGCCGATTCAGCTTGGTTGTCCCTAATAGGAACCGAGCTCCCTCTAGCATAGCTGTCTGAGTCACTGACGTATGCAAGCCCCGTACCATGCTAAGGAACGAAACTTAAAGGAGGTTGTGGTGGTGGGGAACGTTTTGGACTTAACCTCTAACAAATCAGATTAATAAAAAGCAGTTTGGTGCACATTTTCTAATTATATATATATATTGCTTTCGATATTTCATACTGAATGTCAAACGTATATATCGATGACAATGTCAATGATTTATCCAAATTAAAAAGTAGTTATGCTCTGGTTGTCAGCCCTTAATATAAAGCCGTCAAGTTTTAATCATAATAATGTATCTGTAAAGTCGTGTTCTTCATTATCAATTGCCCTTTAGATTGCCAAGTACAGAATTGATCGGAATTGCCAAATGCAATATGTTTTTCAATCGCATATATACTTAATTAGTACACACTAATAGCTCAATAGACGCATGCATGCGATGTACATTTACGTTCATTAACATGAAATAGTTTGCTGCAATAAACAAATGCAACATACAATTTGTAGAAACCTTACATACGCCGGCTTGCTTTGAACGATAATGTAATTTTGTATATTATATGTAACTTATTTGCATCATTATGTTCATCATATTTTAGCTACAGCAATAACCCGTTTCAATCAACAGATGTCTGTAAATTATTTATAATAATAGTCATATTATGTTCATTATACATTGCACATGCAGTAACTACATGTACGTATATTGCCATTTCTTAATTGATAATTATGACCAGTAAAGTGAAATTATTTTCGCAATTATTGGTCTGCAATTGGTTAACTTTTCACATCATTTATGTTTGTTTAAAATATGTTCTGTTACATATAATATACAAAAGGATTGTTCATTTATTTATGTCAGATATCATAAAATGTTTATTTCTCATTTGTTCTTATTGTGGGAATAGCGATTTGCGATAATTGAACAGTTTTGGCATGCTGTAGGGTGTTACTGCCGTCTTCGGTTATATTTTCTCCCACGTATTAATCAATACAATTATTGAATACCCACGTGTATGGATATGGGAATATTCAGTTTACTCTATGAATAAAAGAACCAAGTCTTAACGTCAAATAGAAATCCCAAGTTACCGTCGAGTTAAACCAACTTCTCAAAGGCAATTTACTAATGTCTCGTTACATTCCAGTGTCTTTATATAATTACAAATATAATATACAGCTATATATATTGTTTGCCATTGTGTATTACTTTTCCATAATAATGACCCGAATGGCATACCTATAGTCCCTTTGCACACACTATATTGATGATATTGTTAATTTAATGTCTTTAAATTGGTTTTTATGGATTATAAGAAATATAATACTACTCTTATGCTCGATAAAATTAATGTCGTTTATCTCACAATTCGTGTTTTTCATACGTTTCAGACTCGCTTTCGCTCGATAGAAACATTTGGAAACCATTCGTTAAATTGTTCATTGTTTTATTTTTATGCATCATTGTTTTTTAATTGCATGCATAATTCTTCGTTCGATGCTGGACACCGTTTTTTTATAGTTCGGTGCTGGATACCGATTTTTAATATAGTGTTTTATCATTACCATGTTCTGACACCCAATAGCCGATGTATTTTTTCGTGCTGGGGTGTCGATAAACATCCATTCATTCATTCATTCATTCCATTCGTTGTGGAATAAACGATCTCTAAAGGGCATTCGTGCTGTACTCTCCATGTAGGGCTAAATCGCTAAGCTGAGCTACTGATTAAAGTAAAAGTAAAGTTTGTTTTATTTAACAACGTCACTAGAAACACATCGATTATAAATCAGCGGTTATTGGACGTCAGACGCATGGTTATATTGACACATGGTCTC
>JAULBR010107002.1:0-10596 GCA_032355825.1 Melanodrymia aurantiaca | reverse complement strand
GTTAGTTAGTTAGATAGTTAGTTAGTTAGTTAGTTAGTTAGTTAGTTAGTTAGTTAGTTAGTTAGTTAGTTAGTTAGATAGGTAGTTAGTTACTTAGTTACTTAGTTACTTAGTTAGCTATAACTTGTGTACGTGCTTATGTCCAATTAAGGTTCAAGCACGTCTGCCATGGTCACGCAACCCAGCCGCCTCGACTACCTGTCCAGAACAGAAGTTCGTGTTAGTATGATAGAGGAAATCCGCTACTCTTGATGAGTAGCAAGGGATCTTTTATATGCACTTCTCACAGACGGGACTATACATACCACGGACTTTGTTGAACCAGTTGTGGACACTGGTCGGTGTAAGTGGAAGTACACCTACCCATTGAGGCTTGCGGAGCACTCACTCTGGGTTGGAGTCAGTACAGGGATTAAAAATCCCATATGCCACGAATGGGATTCGAACTCAGAACGTACCAGCCTGATGTGCGAAGCGTTAACCACTACACCACAGAGGCGGGTACCGGTCATGGTGTGGATGTATCGTATTATCAACCCAGGGTGCACATCCATCCTCTGCTTCCCATGTTGCAATGGCGTATAAATTATATGTTACAGTAAAGTAGTGAAACCAGTGATTTCATGAAATACCTGAAATTTTCAGTTGTTTCGTGAACTCACTGTTTCACTCAGGGATTTCACGAAACAACTAAAAATTTAAGGATTTCATGAAATCACTGAAATTGTGTCATCATTTTTACACAATCTTACATACAAATGACAAAAGACGAAATTTAGACTGGAACATATTAGCTCCATCTCCACTCCAGTCCCCCGATTCATTGTGCACATGAACTCCAGAGAATAGCAGCAGCACTTTTACTACGGTATTTAAATTCATAAGTAGATCTTTTTATAGGTTTCAGCGGAGTAAATAGAGTTGGAAGAAAAGAAAAGAAATATTTGGGTTAAAAAATATACATGTTAATAGGTTATAGTCCTTAAAAACTAGAAAGGACTAGGGTAAAATATTTGCGAACATTAGTCTGTGTATTAATGAGCTAAACAGGTGTAAAACAGAACTTACGTACTGGAACGAGTTACGATAAGCATTAATATTATGCTGCTATACTATAATATTTTGTAAATTGTATAATTACTGATTCAGAAGAATTGAAAAATGATAACATAATAATTATAATATAATATTATTGTAGTATAATATTGTTTTGATTAGCGCCTGTTGTAAATTGAATCATGTATTTTGAATATGGCTTTCACCTTTGACAACAGCCGTGTTATCTGTTAAATATAACCTATCCGTTCTTTCTTTGAACTAGGAATATATCAATCGTTTATTGCCATTTAAGTAAAACAAGGAATTACTTTTGGGACTCAAATTTGAAAGTGGGCACTTTAGTCAAGATTATAAGTTTAGTAAAAATATGTCAATGCCTCAAGCCTTTGGAAGAAAAATCAAAGAAGAAAGACGTAACAACCGGAAGCAGAAAGAGTTATCTACCGTTCTACGGCCCACATTTTGTCAACACGTGCATGTGTTTCAACATTTAAATGTTATCAAATTTCAAAATCATTGTCCAGAGATTGTAAATATACATTTGAGGTAGGTATATTTCGTGGAATACTTGTTTTGTATAGTGGAGTACCCTGGATCAGTGTAAAACAACACCGTTTGTGGCTAATGCGAAACTACGTAAAACCAAAAACCGGCAAACTGAAACTGTAAAACTATTAAGGGCAGAACGCATAGGCTTACGCCGCTTAGTAAAAATTAAAAACCATCACGTTTTAGCTAAAACTGCACTTGTCACTAATTTAATTAAGACGGCACATCCTATTGGCTAAGACTGCTCATAATTTGGAATAGAAAATTAACTATTTTCTACTGTCAGGTCTATTTTAAACATTTATTCTTTCGAATCTTTGTTCAGCATGTCATTTCAATTCATTACAATTTTAGTATTATTTCATGAATTATAGTAAACTTCATTTTTACGAATTATTTTATTTGAAGTTGTTCAACACTGACATACCTCTGAAGTTCTGAACATGTATATATGCTATCTTTGATAATCCTCCTTAAATATAAAATTATTAAAAGTACATAGTAATGATAGTTTGTTATGGATTTTATTAATTGTGTGGTTGATTTGACTTTTTAGATTTTACTAACAACCCACAATGGAGGGTGACCCCTCCGATTCAGATGTATCTGTTTCCAATCCGGTTCTTGATGATGATTCTGCACGCAGACTTCAACTTGAAGCAGATTCTGACTTCTTTAAGTCGTTTATTGACCTGGTGCCCGCTCGAATCTTCTTTGATGCTGATGCAAAGAGGAAAATAAGACAAGAAGATTCTGATTCCAGCGATGAAGAGGACGAAGAAGGTATGACACTTACTGTTTGTGTTATTATATTTGCATGCATTTAGAGTACTATTTTAATATTAATTTGACCAAAGTCATACACCACCCAGACTATAACAATTAACAGCAGAGACAGCTACTACAAACTTCCATGTGAGTGACAACAGGCCACTGTAAACCCAAATACCAAATGTACACAACATTCTGAGTGGTAGACACAGGAACATGGCATTGTGGCGTAACAGTGGTGAGTGGATCATTTCCTACAAGATTGTCCCTGTTACTAGTATTAGTATTACCATGGCTAGAGGATGATAGTCTGGCCTTCAGGTGAACCCCTGAAGGAGAAACAATTCAGGCCCATACAGAACCTGCAGCACACAGTGCTCAGCATTTGTTCTAGCTATTGGGGTCCCTGTCTGACAACTCGATGAAGAAGAAAATATGTTGTCAGATTGTGGTTGTAATGTAGCACAATTGGGATAGGAACCACTGATGTCATACTAATCTCAGTCTTTATGATAACTTGATTGGATTACTATCATTATTGCATTCTATTTTTTTGCTACAGATGATGAACAACCTTCACATAAAAAGGCAAAGAAATGTGAAAATGGCTTTCAGAACGACCCAGTACAGTTGAAAACTGTATCCCAGTTACTGGGCGACCAGACAGCGGTTTCTCACGTGGGAACAGATGGTGGTGAGATTTCATGTGGTTTATTCTGAACCCTGAGTACAATCTTTATTAACATGCAGTAATATTATAAATGATTTATCTAATCTGAATCCTAGTATTAATTTAACACCATAATAATATTCCATGAACCCAAACCATACAAGCTCAGAGTAAACTTAATTCTGATGGTTAATGTACAGATTAAACATACAATGAAATTAATCATGCTTTATCTATTAACTGGTAAACTTGTGCATAAAATAATCACATTCAGCTCTTATGCTCAAAAAATAAAGTAGTGTGTTTGAAGTTTCCATGACAACCCAGCGTGAGCATTTTGTTTTGCTTTTTAACTTTCCAATTGGGTTCTTCACATCAACACTTGGTCAATTGCCCCTTTTAAGCATATTATATTTTTATTATTTTATTCATTGATTGACGCACCAAGATTTTTTTACTGCCATTTTCGTCTGTATAATTTTTAGTTCTGATTTCATAATTATTGTCCTTTTTTATCTTGTTTATCCCGATGTTTCTTTGTGTTTTGTTCATACACAAGTGTCTGACAAATAATACTGTATAAACAAATGATATGTGTTATGTAAAAATACAATCGTCTCTGCTATAATTTTGAAAATAATATAGCTTTGTATGTTGTGAACAACCTGTCAAATATGTCCTACAACAAATGCAGATCTGATTTATAATTGGCATAGTATAATAGCGATGATTGCATATTTACCGGACTCTAGTTATTTTTGTATGGGTCAAGGTCTTTCAGCAACGTCGTTACTATTTGGAACAAATTGGTTTATTATATAAAACAGTAACTGTTTATTTTTATTTATCGAGACTGGCGAGGTCTTAATTTTTCCAATAAATGTTCAGCCCTGGATAAACTTCTGGTAATAGATTTGCATGGAAACACAAAATTGTTTGCGTATAATACCTAATACAGTAAAATATTATATCACTGTGTTGTTGATATTCTGTGGTTTTATTTTCAAGTTAACAAAGTGGTCCCAAAGAAAAAGAAAAATAAGAAGAAACAGAGAAAACAGGATACCATTGAGAAGAAATCAAATAATACTATCACAAAGGAGTTGGCAGGTTTGTTTATATTATTTTACGATTTTCATTGGCTGTTAGTGGCAAGATTTCATTTTTCGTTGCTTTGAAAGTGGCATAAAATACAAATTTGAACAAAAATTTAATGCAGTACTGTAAACCTGGAAAAATCTTCATGTGTACAAGTTCAAGTTTTTTTCACCTAACTTCAAGTTACATCAGTATAAGGTGATGTCTCCATTGTTTTATAAACTAGTAAGTCAATGACAGTGGGTACACTATCATTGGTGATTAGTATAATTCTATTTACTAAGGAGCACGACTTTATATGTATCCATGGAGATAGACATTGTTAACAACGGAAGTAGTCAGATATGTTTATATTGTATGCGAGGTGGGTAATCCCTTTACTCAATACCAGAGACAATGCGAAGTAGCAGGAGACAAAGCTCTTAAAGACACTACTTCATAACAACTAAACTGACCGCCAGGTGTGTTTTATGTGATCCACATCTGCAAAACTGGCGAGTTTTTGTTTGTTTGCAGTACCAATGGTCGTTCTTGAACATTAAACATCACAAACATGCTCTAAGGTGTGTACCGGTATTTGCGAAAGAAAAAATGTTGCAATATTAATCAATATTTAGTGTTTCAACAGGGTTCATTTTGTAACGGCAACAGAGGACAGCACACTTTAAAGTTTGCACTTATTATAACAATCCTAAATTTTTAAATGGAAAATTGTGGATAATCTTAAATTATTACTATGTGTTGTTGATCTGTGATTTTATTTTTAAAGTTAACAAAGTGGTCCCAGAGAAAAAGAAGAAACGGAGAGAAAAGGATGCCATGAAGAATAATTCAATTAACCCAGATGGTCTGTTAGACAAACTACATGCTAGAATACAGGAGTTAAAAGGTTTGTTTGATGACAGGTCTCGTTTTTCTCCGGGAATTCGATTCTCGTAAATGAAGCACACAGGAATCTAATTGGATTCCTGTAATAAATATCCACATTCCAAGTTCTCCAATGTGTTTAATTCGGCGGACAATACCATACGTAATCTCAATAATCGAAGAAAAAAAATAGTTGTATCGGTCACGAAATAACATTTATTAACAACCACATGCAGAATTGGATTCTCGTGGATTCCTGTAACATACATTTGCGGGAATCCAAATGGATTCTGGTAGAATTTGACGAAAAACGTGCCCTAGATGACCATGTTAGTATTTCAGTGTGCTACTTTGTGAAATGATTACATTACAGTAATGTAAACACTTGATAAAAATATAACCAGAAAATATCAACATTGCACCAATTTAATTAAACAGTATTAATGTTACAATTGACATAACATATAAACAACTTACTGCGTTTCAATTTTTCTTGTGCTGGGCCCATAATATATTTAGCTCAAGTAACAACACAAGACTTGTCTTTTGTGTTATGTTTTTGCTGATTACTATGCTAAACTCACCAATGTGACCATTTTTATTTATTAATGTTACTTTCCTTCCTGCAGGTGAATCTCATGCACCATCTACAAACAACTTGCAAGTAAACAAAAGACTGAAAAAAACGAAAACGAGAGAAAATAAAAAGCACAAGCAAAAGTCTAACGAAGGAGTGTTAAATAGTTCACCTCCTAAAGTCCCTTCTCTGTCTCATAAACCGGTTTTCAATAAGGATGGTAAAATGGTTTTTAGTAAATTTGATTTTACTGACACAGGGGAAAAGGATATCCCAAAAAGTGAATTCAAGGGAAAAGACTACAAACGATTGTTAGAAAAGGTTGAAAAGCGGAAAGAGAAAGTGACAGAACTTAGAAATAAAGATGGAGTAGCAGCAGACAAGTTTGAAGAAAAGGTCTCATGGCAGACTGCCATGAGTAAAGCACAGGGGGCAAAGGTCAAAGACAATCCGGAACGTTTAAAGAAGGCTGCAAAAAGGAAGGAAAAACTGAAAAATATAAAAATAAAACAATGGAAAGATAGGAAGAATAGTGTGAAAGAACGCATTGACGCAAAACAAAAGAAAAGAACTGCTAATATTAATACGAAAAAAGAAGCAAGACGAGATAAAAAACGGAAAAAGTTTATTAAGAAAGGAAGAATTATTCCAGGCTTTTAGTTTCTATGGAATTTTAAAATATATACACAGAAAACACAACAGCTTTTGTTATCTATTATTTATAATAGTATTATCTGTCATTGGGCATTTTTAGAATTATTTTAATTTGTCAATGAACCAATGTGGCTTTGCAAACTTTCTAGTAATACAGAATCGTGATGGATCTGATCTGTTAATAATTGAAGATAATAAGTTCATTTTAATTGAAATGTGGAGCATTGACTTCAATAATTTAAATTATCAAGACAACTGCCGTTTCATTGACAAAGATGACGTCTATACAATACCTAGTTTGACCTGTTTTACGCTTCATACTGTTTCCGTAAAGACAGCAGACACACTATAGTTGTACTTGGGCAGGTGCCACAGTTACCAGTAAGGCAGGATACAACCATCTTTTGCTACACCTGGTAAGCTGGTATTACTGCTTCATCAGTACATTTTGTTGTCATTTCTCTTTGACTCTGTCATGTCCAGAGATATGCATTTGTCCCGTCAATGTTTTGTCGTTTAGATTTAAATATATCTTCACATATTGAATTCAATATATTTGTCAAAGCGCTCCATCTTTCTGTTCAAGATTTTGAAATGGCTTGTGCATTCAAAATAATCTACTTTGATCTATTCGAGGATCAATCCTCAGTTGACCCATTTGGTCTATCAAAGAATGTGGCTTGTGCTATACTGTCAGGGAAAGTGCACATAAAAGATTGCTTGCTGAATTATAATATCTATGCCCTTATGATGGCTTTTAATCTGGAATATCGGCTTTTTCTACGGAAACTGATTGGTTCATAGAAAAAGCCAAATGAAAGGGGGGCGATTTTGATTGGTTCCTAATTATCCAATATAGCACCCGTAATTTACTTGTTTGAAACAACCGCGCGACTGATGAAAAGAGTCTAATGGAACTTTGTATATGGTATAAATGGTGTACGTTGGCGATTCACAGCAAGCGAAAACTATTACCAAATGGATTAGGAAATTTCTTTCAGTGATATTCGCTATGACATGTGAGATATCGTTGCGCACAAAATCTTTTGACGCATAGAACGGTTTTAAAATAGACTACTTTCTGTCTGTAAACAGGAACGAAGATAAAAAATTAACAATATAGAATATCCAAATAATAAAAAATGAATATAAACATGGAAAATATGGTTAACAGAGACAGAAATATTTGGTCTAGACTGGTACCAACGCTACTTTCACATATGGCACGCTTGAACAAACCCTTGATTTGTGGAATTGCCATCAGAAGTCTCAACTCTACCCGCCTGCAGACACTCCGATCCGAATATTGTTATTCGCTGTGGATCTCCTCCGCATGAAGCTATATTGTCTGATGTATTTTAGGGCCATCAATTGATCCCAGAGACCATAGTTTCCTTGAGATGACTTGTCGCCTGTATAAATTAAGCCAAAAATGTCTAGTCTGTAGTTGATGGTCACTGCAATGACATCGCCAGTGTAGCTCCACTTGTCTTGCCGTGACCAACTACGTAACTACCACCGTGTATCGACAACATGTCGGCCTTGGGGTGAGTTGGTGTATGAGGTACATAATTTATGTTTAACGTGAGACAGTCTTCGGTCTTCTGGTTGTCACGAAGTGATGAATGCATACAGGCTGGTCCGAATTGGCCGGCATTCTTGACGCCTGACCAGGCGCTGATTGCTACTGGCTTTTCGAATCGCAGTTCCCCAATAGGAGGTGTAGCATAAGGTACTCCCAGATACTGCGATGCTATACATTTGTGACTTCCCAAGCAGTTTTCCGAGTTTTGTCGTCGTGGTCACTTCATCGGCTTCAATATGTATCACCACGGTCAGTAAATGTAGCAAACACAAATACACTATCATGGTTATTCAGCTGGGTTATCTAAAACTGACAGAAAAGCAATATATAACCAGAATTGCAAATATAATTATAATTCAAATTAAATCTATGTTAGTTATGATGTTGTTTGTTTTCTATGCATATGAATAATAATGTCTTAACTAATCTGGGACCCGGAGAATCGAAACATGGATCTATAAGTGTAGCCAAGAAGAGTAGCCTATGTGGCGGCAGCGGGTTTTCTCTATTAGCAAGTGTATATAACCGTGTGTTTGTCATCCGATAACCGATGATTAATAATAAATGTGTTCCAAACAAACTTTATCCTTAACATTTTTTACTCCCTTTTACCACTGATTGCATCGCATCTAAAAGTATGCATGTATGGTCTTCATTACGTTCGCATGGTATGACGACAAAAATAACTATCTTTCGTACCAGTAATTTAGTCCATTAGTTTTGTAGCGCTTTTAAAATGCTTATCTAGAATCAACATACCATTTTTTAATTTTTTTAAAACATGTCCGAAGATATCTAGGAAATTGTAATAATTTAGATACTATAATTATGCTGGAGCAGATAAAATATTGCTCGACATAAAGTTACTTTACATTTTTCCTTTGGGAGATAAACAATAACCCTTTTCTCATTGCATATATAATATACAAAGTTACTGAGCTTGCATAAAAAGACTTTTAGCCTACCGGTAGATAGTCTTCATGTTAGCTCCAGATCCAGACAACGTGCATAGTGTTTGTAGTGTCCATATAAATGGACATTATAGTGTTTGCCTATGGATAAGACAGGATTTTCTTTGACCTCACCTACACTTCTAGAAAGATATTTGTGTAGACATATAGTTTATAGTATCATATCAGTTTCCATATAGGCATATTAGCCAGGGCCTCTGGGTAAATTTTTGTGATTGTCTATTACCTACACGTATTTTGTAGGTCAATAATTCACTTTTTAGTCAGGGAATATTCCATCCATACATCTGCATTTGTTGTGTAAACTATATTGGCATTACAGATTTTTATTGATGTAATTTTAACAATTGTTTTGTACACATTTTTTAAATACATGCATTTTGACTTTCTTATAATACAACCATCATTGTCCCATAATTGTTTAAAACTCAGATTTTAATTGAAAAGCTAATTATGCAAACTAAAATAAGGTTATTCAATTTGTTTGCTTGTTAAATTTTGTAGTGAAGCAAATCATAAATTTTTTTAGGCGTTTGTTCCATTGAAATGGTCATGGAATTATATAAAGTCGAGGAAAAATCAAGGTAAAAAAAGTTGTACGGACATTCAAAATGGAACGGCATCGCTCCTATCGTTAATATTCCACAACATATCCCATCGTACAGATAGTAATTAAACAATAGATTTACAACCAGATGTTTTAAAGGGTCTGTCCCAAGTAACATGCCAATGAGTGAAATTGTGAAAATTATAGAATTTTTTTATTTTCGTTCTAATTTCATTTCATTTATAGAGAGTATCATCGCTGGTTGAATTGGGTCATTTTTGTTGTGCTTCCATCATAAAACGGTTCAAGCACACCAATCATGGGCACAACCTCTGACTTTGCCAGAGAGAGTTCTGTCTACGACAGGGATATCAGCAAATTACTTCCCTTGCGTTTTCCTCGCTCTTAGTTTGTTGTGAACAGAAAAGTGAAGATACAAAGCTGAAAGCGCGGGAAATAGTCAAAAGTACCGATAAATATATTTAACTAATTTAAGGTATACTTTTTACAATGTACAAGCATTTCATATCTTTTTGGTAATATCGTGCAACAGCCCGGTCAAATGCAATTCATTCCGTGTAATATGTATAGCCGAGCCACGTAATGAATTGCACGATATTACCGTTTTTGCTTTCCTGTCCATTGAAATGTTAATCATAATGAATCAATGATAATGTGCAGATAATGATAAAAGATCCCGACCCTAGTTCACCAACTATAAGGCCAAATAAAAACAAAACTTGCTGATCGTCCTTTTCATCACACAATTTGGGGCGGGGGGCGGTATTTTTATTTTTTATAAAACCCTGCAAACCAGGTACAGAGCTGGCAACTCCAGGGACATTTTAATATTGGACTACATGGTTATGTTAATAATGGACTACATTTCATTCATGTACACATCAAAATGTTGGCCGCCAGATGTACCTGGTGATGGTTTAACCCGTTACTTAACTTACGGTGCTTACGAAAATTGAATTGCTGCTCTTGATGTATTTTTAACCAAATAAAAAATAAATTCAGGGGCAGGCACATTTTTCAGGTACAGAGGTAGAATGTCTGCCTGTGGCGGGATGGGTCGAGAGATCGTTCCTCCACAGCGCAAAGCATTTTTATGGGCTATTTTCCGTTCCAGCAAGTGATCCACGACTGGTTTATCAAATTCCGTGGTGTGTGTGCTATCCTGTCTATGGGAAAGTGCTCATAAAAGACCCCTTGCTGTCATTCATAGAAGAGTAGCCTATGTGG